>PYXC01002775.1:1635000-1647500 GCA_015244755.2 Tenualosa ilisha | reverse complement strand
TTTATTACCGGATTTTAACCTGCGATATTGTGGATACTGGACTTTTTCTAACCGAGATTCTGCGTTTGTAAACGTGTGCTAGTTTAGTAATTAGCTCCAACTGGTGCAGGGTCACAGTTTGTTGCACCTTCCTCTAGAGTGGAGTTGATGAATGCATCCCAGACTGTGTTTGGTTTTGTAATACCAGACCAGACTGAACACCTGCGTGGCCAGAGAACTTACAAGTGCTGAGAGTGTCGTTTGAGGTGGCATGCCTGGTGAATAGAGTGTTTGGTTCTTGCTGTCTGGGGTGAGGGTGGTGGGGATACCCACGGTTCCTGTCAGGGGTGCCAAGAGTGTATGTGCGCACGCATGTGTGTGGTGTGTGTGTGTGTGTGTGTGAGATGCTCCCTCTTGCCACCCTTAGATCCCTGGGAAACACTCAGACAAACACTCCAACCATGCAGATGACAAATGCTCCTTCACTTGGGTGCCACACACACACAGAGACTGACACAGACCTACACACACACACATTATGCTTATCTCTCCCGTGTGCACTCACATACACACACATACACACACACACACGTATTGTAATTTGGCTAAAAACACATTTGCTGTGTCACCACCTGTTCATACCAGCAGCACTTGTACAGTAGCCGAATGTTGAACAGCTGAGGAAGGAGAGAGAGAGAGAGGGAGAGAGAGAGAGAGAGAGAGAGAGAGAGAGAGAGAGGGATGGACAGGGCAGCTGTTGGTTTGGCTGAGTGGGTGGGAGGGGATGGGAGTGGGTTTTGAGGGGAGTGGGAGTGGAGGAGGGAGGTGTGTGGCTTGTGTGCCATCATGCCTCATCTCCCTCCCGTAACACGTTTGATCCCTGGTTTTGTCAGTTTACGCCTCAATTTATAAGGGGGGGGGGGGGGAGCCGGGAAGGAAAGAAAAAGAAGGCAAAAACACAGCAAAACTGAGCTAATGTGTCTCTTTTGTTCTCCGTGGGACAGTCTATTCCCTCCCCTCCCTCTCCAGCCCTCCGTGGGATGGCCTGTCCTTTTTTCCCCCCGCCGGGGACAAAACGCCAGGCCGTGGGTGCATTCCGCCTGGCCAGAGACGGGGGAGCGCGGCCGGCAGGAGAAAGATCTCAATCGGACGTTGATGTGAACAAAACCTAATCCCCCATTGGTGCCAACGTGACCTTAAAAAATCGGCTTAAAGTGGCTCAGTTAAACTGGACACGGTCTTCCCATTGAAATGCTGCTAGCCCCCGACAGCAACCACCCGCCCTCTTTCTCCAGCACAGACTTTCTCTCTCACTCACTCACTTACACACACACACACACACCAGCACACTTGTGTAAAACCCACCATCTCCTCCTCTATGAATCTCCCTCTACTTCAGTCCTCCTCCTCAATTTCCACCCTCGCTTTCCTTCTCTCTCTCTCTACCTCCCTCTCTCTCTCCCCTCTGTCACACAAACACACACAGACACACTTGTGCAAAACTTACTATTTCCTCCTCTCTGAGTCTCCTCTCTACTCTCGGTCCTACTCTTTTCCCTTTCTATCCCTTCCTTTCTCTCCCTCCATCTCTCTCTCTCTCTCTCTCCCTTGAGTCCTCCTCTATTTCCCCCTCTCTCTCCCTGCCACCCACACACTCCAGAACAGCCGC
Organism: Tenualosa ilisha; assembly: GCA_015244755.2. Taxonomy (NCBI): domain Eukaryota; kingdom Metazoa; phylum Chordata; class Actinopteri; order Clupeiformes; family Clupeidae; genus Tenualosa; species Tenualosa ilisha. Next base: position 1,645,852 of record PYXC01002775.1, on the reverse strand, counting down.
ATTAAGTCGCATACATTCATAACCCCTCTTTAGTAAAGGGCCCCCGCCTCGGACAGTTGTCTGCGGGCCCCTGGGGGGGCCCTGCACTGACACCGGGGCGTTTAGGCTAAGCTGTCCCGTGAGGGAAATGGACACGGCCTCGCCGCGGCAGGTCCTTCAGATGTCTCCGTCCCTCCTGCCCACGCCGGCCTAATCCCCCTATTTCATGCACATTAGCCTTTGGGTAAACGCTCACCCTCGCCTCTCAAACAGTGCAACCGCAGCCTCAGCCATCGCCAACGCCACCACACGGCTACCTGCTGAAAGAGAGAGAGAGAGAAGAGGGAGGGAGAAGAAAGAGGAATATCATGTGGTTCTAGGGCAGACAATGGGAGGATCCCTATCATATAAATAAAAGAAAAGAAGAAGGGGAGAGAGGGGAACTCATATGTCCCTCACAACAGTTGGTATTTTAACTGCCGTCACTTGCTGTGTGTGTGTGTGTGTGTGTGTGTGTGTGTGTGTGTGTGTTTAAGAAAAGGTGCCACTGTTTTAAGGACTGCAGTACCTACAGCATCATAAATTAAACTGAGCCACTTGTCCTTTTCAGTTTGTGATGTCTCTGGGTTGGTAAGCTGAAGTAGTGCACATATGGAGTCTCTATGGGCTGGGGATAGAAACAGATGAATGAGAGAGAGAGAGGGAGAGAGAGAGAGAAAGAGAGAATAAAGTAGTGTATGAAAGGCTGAAAGAGTGTTTTCTCACGCACTCGTCTGTATTTATTCTCCTCTTGTGGTTTATCTGCCCGGCTCTGCGACAGATTAGAGGTCGCAACATCGCCAGACAAGCTGAGAGAGAAAAGAGCTGTGGCTGTGGCTGTGTGTGTGTGTTTGTGTGTGTGTGTGTGTGTGTGTGTATGTGTGTATTTATCATTCATGCCTTTGTCTATATCTTTTTCAGTGATTCTTTTTATAGTGATGTTGGTATAGCCCAACTGGGGGCGAGGGGTGGATATGTACCCTTTTTTTTTAAGTTTATGTGTGGGATTGTGCGAATGTGTGTGTGTGTGTGTGTGTGTGCGCGTTTAATGAATTGGTAATGTTCGTTGTCTGTATTTGATCAGGGCTCTGTCATTGTCTTTGTCTGGACTTATTTGTGAGTTTGTGTGTGTGTGGGCAGGAGGGGGAGTACTTTTTAAAAAAAGTACCCCCCCTCCTGTGTATATGTGTGTGTGCTAGTGGGGACCACTGTATGCCTCATGACTTACTATCTGCATGTGGATAAGGGGGAGAGAGACTGAGTGTAGAGGGCAGAAAGTAGGTTTGTTTGTGTGTGTGTGTGTGTGTGTGTGTGTGTGTGTGTGTGTGTGTGTGTGTGTGGTGCGTGTGCGTGCATGTGTGTACAGTATGTGACTTGTCTGGCATTACATTTACATTTACATTTACATTTATGCATTTAGCAGACGCTTTTATCCAAAGCGACTAACAAAAGAGAATAACATTCAAGCTGCAACACAATGAAAGAAACTAACAAAGAGTGCATATTGCTAACATAAAAACTGCACTATTTTAAGTAGAAAGTGCAATAGTGTAATAAAAAGTGCAGTATAAAAGAGAAATTAAGTATAAGATGTTAAGTGCATTCTCAAAATTTAGGCCAGGAGGTATTCTTGGAAGAACTGGGTCTTCAAGAGTTTCTTTCCCAGCATTACCACTGTTTTGTGCCCTGAGACACAGTTGAAGCCCTTGAGGTTTGTATGTTTCTTGTGGGTCTATCTCGCTGAGGAAAAAAAGCACAGTGGATTCATCTGGGCGACAAATGTATGAGGCTCTCCCCAAATCCACTCAAAACTAGCCCCAAAAATACTACACCCTCAACACACACACACACACACATTCAAAAAAGTCCTCGTCTGTTCCCATGATTCCCTGTGATTTATGCGCTGTGACCGCATATGATCCACTTCCACCACTTCCTACAATCAGCTGCTAAACCAGGAGCCAATAAGAGGCAGATCTGGTTACAGGCTACCAGCCAGCCTGTCTGAGGGGCTCCAAACATGCCAGCAAGCCCACTGCTGTCAGACATGCAGAAAGAGTCAGAGAAAGAGAGATGGATAGAGAAGAGTGTGTGTGTGTGAGAAAGAGAGAGAGTGAGTGAGTGAGAAAGATTATGGGAGGAAAGCCAAAGCCAACTTACATGCATTCTCCTGTTTTGTGTGTGTGTGTGTGTTTGTGTGTGTGTGTGTGTGTGTGTGTGTGTGTGTGAACATTTTACTGTATGTGTGTGTCCATCAGTGTGTTTATATTGCTTGGAAAAGCTAATTGGAAAGCAAGCAAGTGTGCACATGTGTGGACACTGTATTTTGCCACAGTGGTCAGTTATCACGTTGTTAGGTTATCTTACAGGACCCCCCCAAAAACACACACACACACACATACACACACACACTCCCTCCTCCACTCTCCACTGTCCCTCACCCCCTGCCTCTAACCGCTACCGCCACCAGCACTCCATGGATAATTTCCCTGGGAAATACAAGCTCTTCATTGACAGAGACCACAGCACCACAGGCACCCTGCCAAGACCCATCAGTGACATTTCATTTGGGCCGCTCTCAAGTGCTGTCCATCGTAAAACAATGTAATTGCTGTACTGATTGACAGGAGCAAACACTTAAGAAACAGACTTGACAAACAAAAAATGCTGAGGCCCCAAAATAGGGGGAAATAATTAGGACAGTCACAGTGGCTTTAATCTGCTAGAAGGCCTGCTGGATTAGCAATAAATTAAAAAGGAGATCACATTGAGAACGCAGATTGAGGGTGTGGATGAGGACAGCTGATTAACAAAGGAAGAGAGAGAGACCTCTAGTGATGCAGAAGGCTAAGCACTTGGTTATGTACTGAACTGAGGTCAGATAAGGGAATGCCTTTATCTGAAAGTGATTCTAAATGAGAGGCATGATTTTAAATCAGATTTCATATACAATTCATATTTCATATAAATCCCCATTTGTCAAATGGGGCAGAAAGGGAGGAGAAATTCTGGAAACAAGTGGCCAGAGGACACATCACATCACGTCGTGAGACACTCAGGCGCCACGTGTGGGACACACTGCTCCTGTTTTCCACACTTCTTCATGCTGCCGCTTCATTCATCCTCATTCCTCCTCTTTTCCTGTCAGCGCTTCAGAAACAGACATCTGACTGGAATGTCATGGCACTCTCCTTTGTGGTAAAGCCAATGGAATCCAGATTTTTGGTGTCTAACAGCACATTTCTGAATGATTAGGTTGGTCTTTTTGTAGGATTTTAAAAGTCTGGACGTGTGTCCGGTCTTATGAGAGACTGCCACGTCAAAAAAAAAAAAAAAAAAAAAAAACCAACTCCTTGCCTTGTGGAACTCTTTCACGCTTCACTATGTGAAGAGTCTGGACATTCTCATATGTTTACTTTGTGGTGGGTGTGCACTTTCCTTGAACGTTAACCCTATTGGTTCTGCCATCAGGTTCTGTTTGATGATTGGATGCTAAGAAACTGGGGGGGGGGGGAGCATGGGGGGCGGGGGGGACAAAACATTTGGAGAGTACCCTGACTAGTACTGTGGCAAAATGCAATACTGAGCAGAGGGACTGAGTGGCTTATGTCTGGCCCAAAGAACAAAGTGCTGCTTATTTTCATTGTGTATTATCAATATCAGTTGACAAGTCTTTTTTTACCACTCGACTTTTATCAGTCTTTACTGTCAGCTGTGTACTCAGTACATGATTTACATTGCTTGTGTTACCTCTAAATGCCTACCTACTTCAGATACAACAGGCACACTTCTGCCTTTCTAAAACTGAAGATCTCCTTTGGTCAGGTATCAAAGAATGACTCCCCCACACTCCTTCACACCTCCAACTCCTTCTTGCACCTCAAAGCCAAGGACGGTGCAGAAGTGCCGAGCTTAACACAGACCACTGAGAGCCTAAGGCGCTCAAAATAAAAGAGAACGCAAGTGGCATGGGAAGCAGAAAGAAGCTTTTAACAAGCGAAGACTCTCCCCTGACAAGGTACTCAAAGAGAGAGAAGAAGCAAAAGAGGAGAGTGTGTGTGTGTGTGTGTGTGTGTGGCGGGGGGGGGGGGGGGGGGGCAATGAAACAAAGAAGCATGAAGAAGAGGTTTTACTGAGAAAGAGCAGCGTACTGTAAACCTTGACAAGGGCTATTCTGCTGTGAGGCAATTGTGTCCAGCTTTGCTTGAACAATGGTCGAGTTAGAGGGGCTTTAAAAAAGGCATGTCACCACAGAGTTATGGCTGGGGCACATAAGATCCACTTGTTTTTATTGTTCCTTCTGGTGACTTCTTTTTCAAACATGACAAACTAAAAGTACAATTTCTTCAGCCCTTATAGTCACCCACAATCAGTTTTGCCAGTAAAAAAGTCAGGAGAGGTAGACCTACAGTATGACATTAGCTGATAAGTTTTGCACCACTAAACTGTACAAAAGTTTTACTATAGGGAGTGAATTTAAAGAAAAGTCATTTGAGGACAGTGAAGAAGAATGAAATGTTGCTGCCCTGTTGAATTGGGAGATTCATGTTTTTCATAGTTTTAGTCCACACAGAATAAGGTTGTCATCGCCTGCTATACATTGTCTGGCTCATCTGGCTGACATAAATTCACTTATATTCCAAATACTATGCAGAAACAAGCCTGGACATCTGCTTGTTGGTCCCATGGTTGTTAAGTTTGGGTGATGAACACCACAGTTTACTTCGGTTTCAACACTTTCCCACGCAATATATCAGGAAACATGGTGCGTTATGTGGGCGGATACGATGCCTTATTGTGTTCTATTTACTGTATGGCCGCAAGTTGGAAGAAACGCTCTTAACATACACCATATTCAGCCAGGTCTCAAGGGTGGACTCATCCGGATACTGTTTTTTTAAGCCTGTCGGACAACATTCGTCATCTCTGGTTAAGTACATAATCAGATGTAGATCAACAAGGCGTGTCGACACAGGAAAAAAGTCATAGAACGATTTGTATGTCTATCGACTTACAGATACGCAGCAACATCGAAGTGTCAGTCTATTGCAGCCTAGACCACAATATTGTAATCCTTACCGATTGTTTTTCTATACATAAAGTTGTAATATTTGCGCTAGATTCAGTTAGATCTGATAAGAAATCAACCTTTTGTATTTTGACGTTAGCTAAGATTTTTGTTACAACTGACGACAGCGTTCTCCGTGAAGCTTTATTTGAAGACAAAAACAACTAACACTGTCTTGTTCTCGCTACAGGGACAGGATCCAATGAAAAGGAAATACTGCCCCCTATAGCTACCATTAGGAATTGTACTCGGTCATCCACTGCGCATGGATCCATGTAGGCCTGATCTCGAGCTGCGGTATCACCGTTGATCATTTCAGAATCTGTAAACGCAACCCCTTCTCAAAGCATTGTATTATGTATTTATTCAGTGTGACACAAATCCAGAGGTCTACTATATTTAGGATAAAACTTATATAAAGCTTTAAAGATAAAACTTTAAACGTGGAAACTGTACACTTGTGGTAGATCAAAGCATTACATAGCCTGGACTATAATGTTTACATCTGCCACTTGGTACACAATGAAGTGAACGTTCATAGCTTACCTCAAGGCGTGTCTACCTACACTGTACACTGCACTTACAGTCTGCAAGCTGCTGCAGTTAGTAGGCCAAATATCCAGAGAAGGGTCTGTCTGTTGCATATCCTTGGCAACTACTTGGGGCGGAAGTATGGAAATGCACTGCCGAGGTTAAATTAGGAGACAATTACTGCATTGTCCCTTTAACAATACGTGCCATTCAGATTTTCGGTATAAATGCACATTGCGAGTGGTTTACACTTGTTTTATAGACTACATTTAAATCAGTGAAGTATGGACGAGATAAAGTCACTTTGATTCTATATTTACTCTGGAAGACTCCAGTATAAATTGGGTCGCCTGCAAAAATACCGGATGATGTAAATGTCTCCGCGCTCTGCAGTCAGTTGGCAAAATTGGAGGAATTAGTTTTACAAAAAAGAAAAGATTCCTGCAGAGACTTCCGAAGTTCCAGCAGCAGCCTACTGTTATGGAATGCAGGTCACGCGCACTTGAACTGAAAAAAGCGTCTTTCATTCTCCCCCTTTTGTTTTAATATTTCCTCTAGACTGGACTCGGTTAGGGTGCGTTTAAATAGCTGCTGAATATGTAATTGTGGATCTGCGGTTGGCTCTTTAAAATAGGTGCGACGTCCTGTAATTTCATTTTGCTTTTACTGACTAAGCAAACTGACATCAAAGCTAGATGTCTGTGAATGATTGGTGTGTGAAATGCGCCCATTGGGCTTTGTGGTTTTGTTCGTACTGGATTTTTTTGTAGGCCCTACTATGTATATAGGAGATTTGGAAAATATCTACATGCATAAAATACGCTTATTTATGAATGAATTGAGATTTAGGCTTATAGCTGTATTATTTCTGAAAACATTTTGCCTTGTTAAATGACTTAGTCCTCAATCCATGGCATTTGGGGCTCTTTAGTTTCCACACCCAAGTCCCAGTAATGTGCATTCCAGTCATTAGTTTTATCTTTATACAGCTAGAAAATGTTATCTTAGCAGATTGGACCCCTTCAGTGTAATCTACACAAGCAGAGAGCTGACTTATCTTAAACCGAGGGTTTAAGCTAACCTTATCTAGTCTCTTTTTTCCATAATTAGAAATTGTGCTGACCAACTAGTCACCCCATCTCTCTCTCTCTCTCTCTCTCTCTCTCTCTCTCTCTCTCTCTCTCTCTCAGACACACACACACACACACACACAGAATCATTAATATGAAAGCCTATTTTTGTCATCCCAGGCAGGCTTCTCATCTCCTCTGCTTGAGGTAGGTTAGATTGTCTTTTGCCATGAATATTATCTGACAGTTTTAAACAGACCACACAATGCATCTGAGAATCATGACAGCTCATAATCCCAGACCTTCCCTGGTGTCAGGTTGCCGTGGAGACAGACAGATAGGCTAGCCTGAGAGGAAGGCAGCACACAGCAGTGTTTGACAATGACAGACTCAATAATATTCCTATTAGAGAGATCCTACCTGTCAATCCAATCTGATTACTTCACACTGCAACAGTTTACGCATCCTCACAGATCAAAGCAACACACACACACACACATTTACACACAGGGACTTCTTTGAAACTGATTTCATATTCTTTATAAAACATAATGAAAGTGCATCGTCTATGATTATTAATCAGTTGATTATAGTTTATCTGTTAAATCGGTGTGCAGTCTTTTCTAAGCATCTGATTTTGTTAAAATAGTCTCAGAAGTTTCAAATTGAACTTGAGTCATGACTTATTTATGTGAAACAAGACCTATACCCATACACATACAGACATACTGACATACACAAATGCCCTCTCACACACATACTCATACACACAAATACCCGTGTACACATACACACACACACACACCTCCAAAGCTCATTAACCAGCTAACGAGGCCCAGGAGAGTGTGTGTACGGCTCAGAGGTGATGCTGCCTGCTTCGAAAAACATTCACTTCCTGAGGCACACACACACACACAGACACACCACCACAGTCTCTCTGGGAGGCTCACACTCCCTCCACAGCCTGTCTTTACCTTTCACCCTCTTCTTTTCCTTCTTTCTCTTTCTTTTTCCCTTCTTTCTTTTTCTCTCTTTCTCTCACTCCTGCTCTGCACTCCCCTCGTTGCAAATGTGAGGTTTTCTCATCCTGCTTTCAAATGGTGAAGACATGATATAAAGGGCATGTGATGTTGTCTTGCTAGGAGGTCCTGAACTCATCAAGTAGCAGAAAAAGAGAAAAGTGTGTGTGTGTGTGTGTGTGTGTGTGTTTGTATGTGTGTGTGTGGAGAGAGAGAGAGAGAGAGAGTGAGAAAGAAACTTCCTGTATAGCCTCATATTCAAATGCCTGACCTGCATTTCATTTAAAGACCACTGTTTTGCACGCTGCAAATAAACTGCTCTTTGTAGCCGAATGACAGTTCTCAAAGGGCCAGTACAGCTAAGTCTTTATGGGGGAGTTTTCTCTTCAGCTTGCACACACATGTTCTGTGTCTTTCTCATTTTGCCCTTTCTAACTTTGTCTCTGCCATTCCTTCTTGTAATCCCTTTCACTGTTTTTCCATCTTTATCAGCCTCCGTCTTCACCCCACCCCCTTCCCCCACGTCCCTCTAATCAGATGTAGGCCAGGCCCCCTATTGGATGTTGCAGAGTTGGGCCGCTAGGCTCCAGAAAGATCCAGAATGTCTCAGGGTCAGGGCTCTGTCTCTCTCTGTGCCTCCCTATAATACAACCCTGGCCTGACCCCCAGGGGTCAAAGGTCGGCGCTGCGTAAACACGCCGACAGCCGAAGCTGGCCCAATCCATCACGGCGCGGAGTCCTGCCACGGTGGGCCTGGTGCGCACATCACTCCACATCCTGCCGGAGAAAGCGCGCTCGTCAATTTATCAGCCAGTCAGTGACCGGCAACGTGCCCCCCCCCCCTCCAGTTTCCCTCTCTCTCTCCTCTCCCGCTATCCAGCCTCCCCCTGCAGGCCTCCAGAGCAGCCTGGAACTCCTGAAGCCTAAAGGGGGCCATAAGCCCAGCTCTAGCCAAACCCCAGAGCAGAGAAGTGGAGCTTCCCCATGGCCCTCATGGAAGCCCCAGAACCATGTTCTGCATTCCAAACATGCAGGATTTCATATGCTGCGCCAGTGTCAGTGGTTAGATGAAAATGTGTGTGTTCGAGTGTGTGTGTGTGTGTGAGTGTGTGTAAGTGTTTGTGTGTTTGTGTGTGTGCGTGTGTGCGTGTGTGTGTGTGTGTGTGTGTGTGTGTGCATATGTCTGGTTAAGTCATTAGTGCTTTATGGCAAGCAGAGTCTGATACGTTTTACTGTTGCAGGGCTTGGTGCCGAGGAAATACAGCTCCCCTCCCCACCCTGGTGCCATCAACGCCATGACCCCCCACAGACAGAGAGCAGAGTACAGCACACACACACACACACACACACACACACACACACACACACACACACATATACAAATAAGGTTGTAAAGAACAACACACATGCACACACACACACAGAGAAATGCAGAAAGACCAACACACACATAAAGGTACATACACAGTCAGTCACACACAAACACACACACACACAACGCACATGCAATTTACTCACTAAATACAAACATTACATTCAAATGTCTGCACCTATCACACAAATAGTTTTATAAGTTTATAAATGTTTTTTGTGGAGCTCAGTGTCTGCTGTGCTAGTATACTGGTTGGTCAGTGAGCTGCAATCTCTGTGCTTAGTTCAGAATGGGAGTGTAATTGGCATTTTACCCAGAGTTCACCCCTTCCCTCTGAGGCCTGATGGGAGATCGGGGCCCATGTGGGACAGTTCGGCAACGGCTCCGCAGAGGTGTTGAAGGTCATCGCCCTGACAACTGAAGATTAATGGCATGTTTATGCCGGCCTGGTGAGTGACCAGTGTGGAAATCCATCAGCAGAGGTGTCTTGTGCTACTCTGTGTACACATGCAAAACACGCACACACTCCCTCTCTTGCCCACATACACAAACACACATACACATTCACTCTCGTACCCGCACGCACAAACAAATACACGCACATACACGCACGTTCACTCTCTCACACACACACCCAGTCTTTTCCACGTGTACACAAGTTTACACACACATACCTATAGACAAACATATACAGGAGTCACTTTCAAATAGAGTGACATATGTTCTGTCCCACACAAACACCTAGATGTCTACATATGCTCTCCTACATGCAAACATATGGATAAACATAGTGTGATATACACACCAGTTAACACACAAGCACATCTTTTAACACAGCAATGAAAACTGAAATTTATGGTATGTTTGAAAGAGGTACCACTTAAAAAAAAACACTCATAGTCCCAATGACTCGTCCCCACACACAAATCCCTCCTACAGATACCCCCTCTTAGCACAAATACACACACACACACTCACACACAGACACAGGCATGGACGTATGGGTGCTCTGACGTTATGCATGCTCACAGGTGTCGGCTGACTAATCTAGACTGGGGCTCAGGAGGTCGGGTTGAGGTAAACAGTGATAGCTCACATAAATTAACAGATAGTGTCATTCACAAACACAATGACTGCTGAGATACACACATTACAGCACACACATACACACATGCACACAAACACTTAGGTCATAGCATAGACACACGTTCAACCACACACAGGTTATAGTACACACACATGCATGCAAACACTCAGGTCGTAGAATACACATACACACACACACACACACATATGCACACTCACCCTAATGAGGGTGACTAGAGGTGTTTGGATGTTCTCTCCACTGTCTGTGGACCTGCTGACACCGGCTTTATCTCTGTCTTTGTCCTCCCTGTTGCCTCGTGACCTTTCACTTCCTGGGTCAGAGGGCACACTCCTGCCTCTCTTTTCCCGCCCTGTGGCCCACTGTGTAAGCTGGACCCAACCATGACCCCCCCCCCCCCACTTTCCCAGAAGAGTCCTCCCCAAAGGTAATGTTTCCTAGGGTTCGGGAACATTCTTGGTCAAAGCATCTGCCTGATGCAGGTCTTGCAATCTCTCAGTGAGACTCAAAACCGTTATACACGAACATGTGTTGCGTGTTAAGAACATAACATTTGATTTAAAGTGCACAGATTTGTCATGTTTATAGTATCCATCAGTGGAGACTAACATACAGTATTTTCTTGTGTGGAGATATTTGAAGTGGTTTGGCTTTCTTGCAAGGCATTCT
>PYXC01002775.1:1615000-1630000 GCA_015244755.2 Tenualosa ilisha | reverse complement strand
TGTGTGTGTGTGTGTGTGTGTGTGTGTGTGTGTGTGTGTGTGTCCATTTGTATCCAGCTATGTTAATGGTGTGCCATGGATATGACTGCCTTAGGTTTGTATATTCTCAATGGCTTATGTGTGCCACAGAAACTCTCTGTCACAGAAGATATATAAATAAATCAAACAAAATAGGATGTATTACCGGAACTGCCGTTTGCCAGCTAAATTAACAGAGTACAGAAATTGCCTTTAGTTCTCAGTGGAGGCAGGTCTATGATGGTGGCCAGTGAGTGGGCGATGCTGAGGCAAATATTTATGTTTGTGTCTAATATTTGTTGGCATGTTTAGGTATCCCGGGGAGAATATTCATAATCAAACTGTAAAAAGGACGTGAAAGGGCAGGAAAAAAGCAGGAAATTGTGCATCTTTGCAAATAGCCCCATCCAGATGTTCAAGGCTTGGGAGGGGAAGAGGAGAAAGACAAATATTAGTGCAATGAAAAAAGCAAGCTGGCTTGGAGGCTAAAAAAGGATAAACAATTTGAGGGAGGGATGGAGAGATCAAAGGATGTCAAAAGAAAGAGGAGAGAGGTGGGAGAAGGAAGGAAAAGAAAACACGTCTCAACATCAGTGGTGTGTTTGATTGAAGGGGCTGTTCTAGTTTCATTTGAGGTGACACACAGCTGGGCTTATTAAGAATGACACAAGATGATACACACACACACACACACACACTGAGGCACTAAGAAAGACTTGTATGTCTCTGCTAACTTGCAACTTCACGAAAGGTTGTCTCATTCACTTTTATGCAGTTTCATTCTGTTTTTAACTCTAACCCCCACCAACACACACACAAATACACACACACACACACACACACACACACACACACACACACACTGGCACCATTAAAAATTCAACGAACACTGAGCTCTCAATGTTCTCACAGTCATTGTGTATGTAAATGAATCTCATTCATTATTCAGAGCAGGAAAGTCCTATTGGTCAACCGAGTGGAAAACCCGGTTCCTGACGGGAAAGAACTAGGCCAAAACATTACTCACTATGTCATTCGTTATTTCAGACAAATCAGCAAGATGCTGAAATTGGAAAATGACTTCATGTTACGTGTCCCTTTTGACTCTGTGTGAAACTGTGTCAAGCTAGGGCAGTAATTGAGCCTGACAACGTCTTCAAATCGTGTAGTCTTCCTCCTCACCTGCATAAAATGATGTATCCTTACGCCTTGGTGAAAAGGCTGGGGAAAATCATGTTTCCCTCAGGATTAAGCGTATAAATAGATTCTGAATGAATGTGGTGTGAGTGAGTGTGTGTGTGTGTGTGTGTGCGGTGTGCTTGTGTGTTGCGTATGCTGTTAAATTTACACTTCACTTGTAGTCAGCAAGTTATTTTCTGCTTCCTTGCTTATTCTTCTCTCTCTCTCTCTCTCTCTCTCTCACACACACACACACACACACACACATACATAGTGGTCAGGCTGGTCATCATTCAGAAGTAGGCCACCTCTAAGCCAAAGACGTGACCTGTCAAACTGACACAAACACATTGCAAATGTTACCACAGCAATTAGTTAACCCTGGTGAGGAGAATCACATCAGACTAACACCAAGCCCTGACCACTGCCCTTGTCCATTAAAAGCACAGGTTTGCCATCAACACAGTCATCTGCGTTTTGTCACAGACACCTCGGCTCAGAGGGTAAGGACATAGGGAGACTGACACCGTCGGGCAACGTTAAACAATAATCTTAACTTATTTACAAAAGATATTTACATTTAGATTTACAAGTCAGTGGATGAAAAGCACGAAAAAGGTCAAATGAAATGTCATGAACGTCAGCTTAGCGTTTGTAATGCAAAAGGAAATCAAGAGTCTCTGCAGCCGGCCCTCTGTAGCGTCATGCTAGAGCAGGCAAGAGAGACGAAATGAGGCCGCAGGTCGGGGATTATATTCCGACGGTCATCAGCATGGGACCACGCCTCTCATTAGCAGACAGGAGCCACTCTCCAACTCCTCCTGCAGGTCGGAATGCATCTGATATTAAAACAGAGCAACTAGAGTCTGGTGCACCACTCTGGCACCACTCTGGCAAAGGGAGGAAGAGGCGTAGCGCTGCGAGGCGCTGCGAGGTGCTCCGAGGCGATCTGAGGCGCTCCGAGGCGTTACAGTTTGCACAATGTGTAATTAAACACTTGCAGTCTTGCTGTGTAGCTACATGTAACCACACCTGAATGAACCTTGTCCTATAGAGAATAGAAGGACATTTTAACTGGCACTATCCCATATACACGCACACGCACACACACACACTCACACACACACACACACACACACACACACACACCATTAATATTCTGACATTCTTGCATATGCTTAGAGTGGAGTCAGCATTAAAAAATGGTTGAATTTTCAGAGTCCTCTTTCCCATCAAACTTTGGGCAATATATGCAGAAACTAGATAATATTTAAAAAATGAATAAATCAAGGCTTTGAAAAAGAGGCCCACATTTATATATTCATGCTTCTGAATGTATTCTGTATTATGATAATTGGAATGGACTTGACCGCAAAAGGGATGTGGCTTTGCACAGGCCTCTGCCTTCCAGTCGCAGAATATTATGGGATTATTTATGGGATTATGAAATGGAAACCGATGGCAGTCAGCACTTTGCAGTGTTGTCGCGGAAACGAGGGGCGTTCTTGGAAATGGCTGAGTCCGTGCTGCTGATGGAGGCCCCTCAGCTGCTTCTTTTTAATAGTTTTTACATCTTTTCTTCCTCTCTCTCTCTCTCTCTTTCTCTATTCTTACACACACATTCATTCACTTACACACACAAGTTCTCTTCTCTTCCTCTCACTCTCTTAAACACACACACCTGCCTCCCAACAACCCCCCCCCCCACGTCTCTCTCTCTTACACTCACACACACACACAAACACACAACCTTTACCTCAGTTCCTTTTTCTATCTTGCCGTCTCTCACCGTGTCGATGTGCTCTAACAATGTTCTTTCTCAGCGTTCGCTTCCGATCTCTGAAACATTTACTTGAGCACTATACAAATACTATACATCAGTCTGTTTTTAGGTCATGCAGAATCTCTCTCTCTCTCTCTCTCTTTCTCTCTCTCTCATACACACACAGACACACACACACAAAGTCCCCTGTGAAATCTTCACCCACTCACAAAACCAATTTTTCATTCTTATCAAACAGAGAGGGTAATGGAAAAGAACTTTTTTTTTTGGAAAGGGAACTGTCCCAAAAGTGAAATTAATTTTTCAGCCCAGACATCTCCTCGGAATACCCTCTCTTGCCTGGTCCTCTCACATAAATATTTTGGCTTCCCCTGATATATCCAATAAAACTGTTTATAATGTCTCTCTAGTGTTTTCCTATGGCGGAAGGATGTAAACCATGGCAGTGGAAAAAAAAGAGGATCGCAAAAAAAAATCTGAAAGGACGTGGAGAGAGCAATCGCCAAAACACACCTTGTGTAAATATTTGAGACATCCGTAAATCCCGAATAACCTTTTCTGTCTGTCCAGTGATTTAGTACTTCCTGCGATAAGTCCCCCAACTCACCTCTTGGACAAACACTGTCTGTCCCAGTATTAAAAAGCTCACACGTTACACCCCCGAGTCTAAACAGGAATAAAATATCCTAACAGCTTTCTGAGCGCCAATAACGAAACACAGCCGTACTTTTTTTAATGGCTGCCATACATCAGTGGCTATATGAGTTGCTGCCACTGTTGCAGATTGTTTTTGAGTTGAATATGTGAAGTCAGTCCCATAGGGTTGCAAGTGAAATTGCTTCCGATTGTCATCTTATTGGGATGGCACTGCAGCCACATAAAAGACGGCATCCTAGTCCATTACCCCGACTGAAAGTTTTAATGTCAAATGCCGTTCACTATTGCAGAGTGATACAGGCGAATAATGTTTTACTTCCTCTCTAAGACGTCGGCTGGTATATTGGCACGGGTGAATCTTGGGATCCTATCTTTGACTTGCAACGCCGGGAATCCTTTATGACTCATTGGGCGCAAAGGGAAACCGTGGGACATCAAACAGCACTTGTCATGTTTGTGCACGCGCATATGTGTGTGTGTGTGAGTGTGTGTGTGTGTGTGTGTGTGCATGTGTGTCTGCCCGCTTCCATGTTTCCCCCTGCCACCCCGGATAAAGCTTACGTAAGAAACATCAATGAATGAATATTTATGCTTTGTTTTCTGTGAAGTCTGTTTTATTAATTCATCTGGTGTGCTCATCATAAGTAGTGGTGGTGGTGGTGGTGGTGGTGATGGTCGGGGGTGAGGGGGGGCAGGGCTGTATGGGGGATGTTACATCATGCTGTGATACCCGCGCTCCCTTTGCATTGTGGGAAGAACTGTGATCTATTAGGGCTGCCACCAAGTGCCTGCGTGCTGGTACATGTGATGTGTGCACTAGTTGTGCTTTTTCATTGCAGGATTGTTTGTGTTGGTGCGTGACAGCCCCAGTGCGTTAGACCCCTGCTGTTCCCATAACGATTCAGAGATATGTCAAGGCAACCTGAAAATTACCCACAATGCCATCCCCACACCATGAACCAAGTGAACTCCTCTTGCTTAATAACATAAACACAGTTTAGCCCTGTATCTGAATTTGAATTTGTTAGTGGAAAAATCATCTTTTGTGTGTGTGTGTTTGTGTGTGTGTGTGTGAGTGTGTGTGTTTGATGGGGGTGGAGGGTGGACTGAGTCCAGTCTGTTTTATTGTTGGAGTGAGAAAGAGATGTGTGTGTTCACCAAACCCACAAATACACTCCAGCATCATGTCTGGATGCCAAAAATGTCAGGTTGCCAGACAACACCTGCTACCACTAACGCACACTCTCTCTCTCACACACACACACACACACACACACACACACACACAGTCATACACATACAATAACACATGCGGTCACAACATTCTAGGCCAAGTGGGAACACACCCACATCCACACACACTTACTGTATGCAGTCATAACACTCTAAGTGAGAAAACACACACACACACACACACACACACACACACACACACACACGCAGTCACAAGACTGTGCAATCATACACACACTCCACTCACACACACACACACACACACACACACACACCACACACAGACACACACACACACGCAGTCACAAGACTGTGCAATCATACACACACTCCACTCACGTACACACCCACACACACACACACACACACACACACACACACACAGAAGGAGAGAGTAGTCCAAAGTCTCCAATGTGTCAGCACTCATTATTTCTCTGTACCCGGACTCACAGACAGGGGGCAAGCAGGGGAGAGGGGAGAGCACAGGTCTCCTCCATGCTGGAGTGTCTGAGTTACACAACCACAGCATCAACCACTTAAGGAAGTACGTACGATTCCTCTGGGTATGCAAACTCTTAGCCTTGCATGCCTGAGTCCATTTGTGCGTGTGTGTGTGTGTTGTGTGTGTGTGTGTGTGTGTGTGTGTGTGAAAAAGAGAGAGAGAGAGAAAGAGAAAGAGAGAGACTTAAGTTTCTAATTCTGCCTTTATCCAAAAGTATCTGTGTGTGCGTGTGTGCGTGTGTGTGTGTGTCATATGGAAATTTTGGAATGCTGAAAACCACTCAGTGTTGCACAACAGCAATCAGATTGGCACAGGACTCAAAGCTGTATAATCTTCTTGACAGGAGTCGGATCTTCAAAAATAGTCCTGAGTTTGGCCACAGCTATTCCTTGCACTCTTTTCAATATCAAATTTAGAATGGTTATTAGCCACAATTCGTTTCTCTTAACTTTTCCCTTGTTTCTCTTTCTGTCTCTGTCTGTAGGTGTTGATCTGTCTCCATCTTCACTATGACTGACAGGTCGACTTTATACTTGCACCTTTATGCAGTACTTTTATGCAGCACTGTCCACAGCATCTCCATCATGAAAGACATAAAAGTGTGTTTGCATGTGTGTGTGTGTGTGTGTGTGAGAGAGAGAGGAGACTGTCTCTCTCTCTCTCCCTCTCATTCTCTGTGTGTGTGTGTTGTGTGTGTGTTGTGTGTGGTGTGTGTGTGTGGTGTGTGTGTGTGTGAGAACAGCAGCAATGACAGCAGCTGGTCAGTCAGTCAACAGAGGACAAGCGCAGCATGAGAGAGATGGACCAAGGCAGGATATGAGAACTGACAAGATGTTGCCCATCCTCACTGACAGACACATAAAGACAGTGTCACAGACACAAATGCACCAAAGGAAACAAACTACAGACAGACAGACGGGCAGACAGACAGACAGAAATTTTGCCAAGAAACAGAAGAATTACCTGCCATTAGCAACAAGCCATTAATAGTAGCTTATAGCATTAATAGCTACTCTGTTGCCAAGCTCTTTGCATTATGTAAGAGTTAATGTCGGTATTTAAGTCCATGTATTCAGTGGTGGTGGTTGAATCATACTCCTTAAGATGGGTAAAAGGTACTTCAGTGAATATTATATACTGTTTTTGTCCAGATTACACAATAATGATTGTGTAACGGCCACAACAGAAAGTAAGTAAATGATCAGCTCTCCAGCATTCTATTCATCAACTCAATTCAATTTCATCTTTGTTCACAGGCTTCTGTGCCATTTGAAGGGACCGTTTCAGTTTCGACATTCTACTTTTGAGTCTGCCAAAAATTCACAGCATAATGCAGATATCAATGTCTCAAAACTGTGTGCAGATCGAAGAAACGGAATGAGTATCGCGTAGTGGACGTGTGCCATTTTAACTCTAAGGATTATGGGAAATCCTTTGTTTGACCACACGGTGATGTCAAAGTGATTAATCTGGCAGCAGTACTGCCGTCATCTCCACCACATCCTCATCAGAGTCAATGCTCATCACCAGTATTATATCATGTGTTAACGTTCAGTGACGCATGATTCCACAGACACACACACACACACACATATATATATATACACACACAACAGTCATAAAAGTTACACAAGCTTACCTCAGAGGGATCTAATCATGCACACACACAGGCGCACCTTCGCAATCATAATATTCACTCATGCTGCTATCAGTATGTTGCACACAGTGTGTGTGTGTGTGTGTGTGTGTGTGTGCGTGTGTGCGAACATTACGTGATTACACAGTACGTGATTTGTATTTTTTATTAGTGCTTGTGCTTGGTGTCTGCATCAAGCTTGTGCTTGTGACTAGCATGCTCGATCGGTGAGCGCCACACCTCAGAAGACAGATACTTGTGACAGCACCGAGGGGGAATGAAGGTGAGAGAGATGCTTGCAGGGCAACCTCTCATAACCTGAGACCCACAGTGGAAACTTCCGGTAAAATAAAAACACTCTTTTACAGCTAACTTGCTCTCGCGTAATTTATTGACAGTGAAAGAGTGAAAGAGATAGAGAGCGAGAGAGAGAGAGAGAGAGTGTGTGTGTGTGTGTTAAAAGGTGGCCACAAGTTCTCATGTCAGAGCGAAAGGTGTGTGAGGGAGGCATTACGCAACATGCTGCATTAGGTGGGCCTAATGAAAAGTGGCAGCTTGTCGATGGCGTTTACGAATGCAACTTAAAGGTTAACAGTAGCAATTATGCCTGACATGCAATTGGTGTGGGCTATCAGCAGGGTGAGACAGGGCGATCTATAGGACTGCATCTATAATTAATACATACAGCACTGACCCCACATGCTTCTGTGTGGGAGAGGAGAGGTCACAGCAAAGACAAAAGTGGCGTTAAAGGCAACAGACTGGGCTGGGGGCGTGGCGTCTTATATCTTTTGTCTTTTGAAATGGTTTGTATATACGTGTGTGTGTGTGTGTGAAACAGAGACAGAGTGGGGGAGAGAGAGTATGTGTATGTGTTTGTTTGTGTGTGCGTGTGACACAGAGACAGTGGTGTGTGTGTGTGTGTGTGCCAATGACAGCACCATTATATGATGCTTGTGTGTGTTTCCACATTTATACATAATCAAAAACACGTCTGTGTTGAGATTTCACACATGCGTGGGTATGTTTGCATAGTTGGTATATGTATATGTGAGTGTTTTGTGGGTGTCTCTTATGTGTGTGTGTGTGTGTGTGTGTGTGTGCTTTTGCATGTGTGATGGCTGTCAGAGTTGGTTGGGTAATGAAAGCTGTGCTCAGGAGGAGATGAAGCTGCCGCAAGGAAGGCCCGGAATAAACATGATCGGTGACGCACGCCAATACACACACACACAACACACACACTCACACACACACGTCTGGAATGGAGAGAGAGAGAGAGTGAGTGAGTGTGAGAGAGGCTGTGAACTAGAAGAAGCACTCGGAGGGTGAATCTATTATTGACCAAGCAGCAGGAAGGCTTTTAGTCAGTTGAGACGAACCCAGAACAGAGCACTTACTTTCCCTCAAGGTGCACACACACACACACACACACTCAAAGACAGCTTTACATAAACACACACACACACATGCATATGCTCACTTGAAAGAAATGAAAAAACACTAATTTTCTAATAAAAACACACACACACACACACACACACACACACACACACAGAGATGGGTGCATGTTGTAGATTAATACAATGAGTTATTTTATCAGTAAAGTTTATTGTGCTGCGTCTGATCCAGTGTCAGTAATAATGACATTGTGTGAGAGACGTTAATGTATTTTCTGATGTGTAAGACAGTCTTACTGTTGCCCAGAATAAATGAAGTGCTAGTCAGTGAAGGTGCTTTAAGTGACACCGTCATAAATGAGGGAGTTTCACACAAGCCTCTCTCTCTCTCTATCTCTCTCTCTCTCTCTCTCTCTCTCATGGGCGCTCACACACGTGTCTGTACGTATAGTCACACACATAGGTACATACCCACACCAATACACGAATACACATAAGCGTATAGCGACCCTTAAACTCACTCACACATGCTCATGCACACACACACACACACACACACACACGGCAGTCAAACATAAAAGACACACATAAGCACACTTAAAGTCATGGTAATTACCTCGGACATGCTTAATTAAGCATGCTTCATTATCACTCGACTTACCCACTCACAAACACAACTCACACACACATACACAAAAAAGAGCCTCTTCACATTCTCTCAACCCAAAGTGGCTGCTTAAGCTTGGGGGCTGTGGGACCCATCTGGGATTGATTGGTTGGGCTGACGTTAGATAGTTGCCCTCAGGTTCCTGAGATCTGAGAGCCACTGAGCTCCCTGCTCCTCCACGGCTGAAGGCAGAGCAGTTCTGTTTGACTCCACATAATATCACAGACTCAGCATGCCGTTACACTTGGGCATTCTAAAAGCAATGCTTTTAGCTAGGATTATTCTCAGACAAAAAAGTGTCCAAACGTACTCATAGTACATGGGTACATACATGCACACATGCAAAAATACAGTACTAACATACATACATACATACATGCACACATACATACATACGTGCATACATACATACATACACACATACATACAGACATACATACATACATGCATATATACATACATACATACATACATACATACATGCACACATACATACATGTACACATACATACATACATACATTACAGTTTTCATTTTCACACTTGTCTCAATACAATGTCCACCTTTTCAAAACTCTTCATAATGTGTGCTTTACCAACACACATCTGAGCACTCCAGTTAGTATTTGCTGCAGAATGCTCTACAGCCACCAAAACTCTTCATACTTCACCCAAAATGACTAATGCCGCCGCAACTAGAGTTGAAAGTAAATTGACTGAATATGTTGTATTTTAGTTCTTTTAGGTTTGGATTTCACAGTGAACTGTTTTGACAAGAGTATCTAAATGTCTGCAAAACTTGCTGTAGTTGTGCATCATTTTGTTGGAGGTGAACATTGACTAGGAGAAGTATCTATGAATTTCAGATGAAGTGGTGATTGAATGCATTTGTCCTAAAGCAGTGCAAAAGAGAGCACTGTTTGGGCCCCGTAGTCTATGGTTGTTGTAAGAGTTTTGAAAAAGTAGACATTGCATTGAGACAAGTGTGATGGGTAATACATGCATATACTGCAATACATGCGTAGCCACTCTTTTTGTAAGTCACTTTGGATGAAAGTGTCGGCTAAATGCATAAATGTAAACGTGAGCATATAGATACAGAATGAATTAGACTTGTATGGTGTGTGTATATCATAGAAGCGTTGAGTACAGGTGCATACTCCCTCTCTCTGGCAGCCATGTATAGGTTTGATGTCATGTGACCTTAGGCACTGACCTGAGAACAGCGTGCCACATGCAGCCTCTATGGTACACAGCATCAGCTTGTGACTTTTCTCAGACCTCCTCACGGCTACTGAAACACTGGCATCAGGAGAGATTGGCAGCCCCGAATCACACAGGGAGCACCAGAGGCATCCTGTCTGTCTCCTGTCAAGAGTTGATGCATGTTACCCTTTTAGATCTGTTTTTGTGCCCCCCTCTATACACACACACACACACATACACACGCACACACACACACATTCTCTTTCACTCTCTCTCTCTTTCCATGCCCTGGCTGGCGATGAAAAACAATGCTGTGCACTCGTCTGCGACTCAAACCCCAAACTCTTGATGTGTTGTTTATCATTCCCCATGTGCCCCTTTCTGAACCACCCCTTACACACACACACACACACACACACAAACACTCACACACACACAGACACACACCATCCCTGGGCCAAGGTCACCTTCATCATAAGTGCACATCCACATGCACTGACAGGCACGGATTCTCCCGATACTTTGACGAGTTGCTCGCATCACCTAGATAAGTCACTTTGACATCTCCAGAGCAGAACATTTACTGTCAGCTTGTGATCAAAAAATAACACGAGTTTCATCATGCTTACTTGTTTTAGACATTTGAATTGTTGCTGAAATCTTTATACACTTGTGTCTACTAATTTAGCAAAGTCCTGGCCTGGTAGCCAGTGATTGTGGTCTTTACTTTACTTTACAAAAGGCTGTGCTTGGACTCCACTCAGAGTCATTTAAGTTGTTTTGAATAACGACACGTGCCAAAAAACACATGCAAACATTGCATCAGAGCTTTGAGCTCAAGTAAAATGCAATTAGTTACAAAAAGGGGGTTGTTAATGCCTGCAACTCTCTTTCGACACCCTTTAGCCATGATGTCTGGTCACAGTTAGATTTTCCATCCCTGTGGTAATTATGTCAGAATTGCCATCAGATGTTGATCTTTGTGAATAAACTGGTGCAATGGGTTCGTATCCACGCCATTTCTGTCGTTTTGATGGAATGATCTTAAAAACCTTCTCTCTAATCGAATCCAAAAGTTTTTTTTTGTAATGAACATTTCCATAGACTGACATTGATCTCCTGCCATGAAAAAAAAAAACAGCCTCTCTCCAGCCATTCGGATCAAGATGACAACTCAGTGACTTAAGGACCAAAGACTTGTGGTGGCGGCTAACGCTTCAGACATCCTGGATAGAGAGAGAAAGATGCTGCCAAAGCTAAAAGAGGGGAGGAAAATAGGCTTCGAGAAGGAGCTTCAAAGGGCTATTTGTGGGCATGTTTTGAAGAGAGGGGCAGCCAAGGTGCGGATTGAGCACAGGGCATCTTGGTTCCCCGATGGCGCTCCACCGGATCTTTGTAAACAATGAAGATTCGATTAGTCTGTCCCGTTTAAAGACTTTGTGCACCATGTTTATTTTCTCTTCCTTCTTAACCTCTTTCTCAGTGTGTGTGTGTGTGTGTGTGTGTGTGTGTGTGTGGTGTGTTTCCTATCTTTACCCCTAGAGGCCTTTTTTAAACTTTGATATCTACCTCTCGCAGCAAAGCCTTTTTAGCGCTTGGTTTTTTATTAAACTTGCACCGTCACCTAATCCCATTTCAGCCGAGTATAAAGACAACATAAAAATATCAACATTTAGCCGCTGTTGCTCTTATCTGCCCAACACACAGTGATTAGATTAAAAAGACACATTCTCCCCTTGCAACCTTTGATATCGGAAAACATTTTGCTGCACTTAGGATTAAGGCCTTCCTGTTTTGGCCTCGTGTCTGTATTAATGTGGCTGGCTATAATCTGCCAGCCACTGTGAGCTCTGTGGACGTCAATTTGATTGTCTGTGTTTTTGTGTCTGTGTATGTTCTCAGATCCTGTGTATGTATGGTGTGTGTGTGTGTGTGTGTGTGTGTGTGTGTGTGTGTGTGTGTGTGTGTGTGTGTGTGTGTGTAGACTAGCATCCTAGCTAGTTCCTGACTGGTCGTTTGCCAGATGTAGATTAGCATCTCCAAATCTGTCTGCCTTGCATTGACCCGCTTCAGCCTCTCTAACTACTGAAGTCAGGAAGCCACTCATACATGTACCAAACATTCATGCAGTATACACACACACATACACACACAAATACACACACACACACACTCCTACCACTCACTACTAAAACCAGCAGGCCAGTCATAGGCATGTATCTACCAAGCACTCAGATTTCACACACACACACACACACACACACACACACACACACACACCTGACACTCTTGAAGCCGAATCCTGTGAGTGGTGCTGCAGAAGCCTGTACTTGTTAAAGTGCCCCATTTTTAAATCAGTGTTGCTTTGGCTGATACTTAAGTAGACGTGAAGTTGCTCTTTTCACTGACAGCAGCAACATTTACTGGAAGAAGGATTCCTAATGTTTGCCATCATCAAAGCAGGTTCAAATCAGAGGCGCAGCAGGTGGTTAGACTTACACTGTTTTCAATGTTAAATGCAGTAAACACAGACATGAATTCCTTTGTAAATTAATTCTGGAAAGGAATCATCTGTCACACTTGACAATACAGGTGTGTGTGTGTGTGTGGGGGGGGGGAGGGCACACTAATTACTCTTTGTTTGCTAAAGCATTTCTGTGTGCGTGAGTGGCTGTCTCTCAATGACTGCTCTGTCAACTCTTTGAGCGCTAGGCTAATTACTGTAGTCATTATCCTCCCAAAACCTAGTGCTCTCTAACCTTGCATGTCTACGGCTTTAGACAGATAAAGAGGAAGAGATGTTAGAGAAACAGAGAAAGAAAAGAAAGATAGAGATTGAAAGAGAGAATTACTATGTTTGTATTCTGTTAATTACAGTGGGTATTATCCTCGCAAGGCAGGCGGTTCTTCTGGTGAAATCCACCCCACGATCCTGGTATCAGGGGGTCCCTTGTCTAAGCACTCCAGCACCCAGCGGAGCAGAATAAGGGTTGAGCGTTGGTGGAGAGGCCCAGAGAGGAGCCGTGGAAAAGCCTCACAAGCCTCAAGCAGCTCCCATGGTGGAAGAGAAGGCTTGCTAGCAGATGCCAGAATGTGTGTGTGTGTGTGTGTGTGTGTTTGTTGGTTCCTATGTGTGACTGTATGTGTGTGTTTATTTGTTGGTTCCTATGTGTGTCTATGTGTGTATTTGTCTGTAGGACATACATGTGTGCGTATGTATGTGCAGTATGTGTGTTTCTGCGTGTTTTTTGTTTGAATACCTTTTTGCATTTTGTGAATTTGTATTTGTGTGTGTGTGTGTGTGTGTGTGTGTGTGTGTGTGTGTGTGTGTGCGCGTGCAGGTAAATGTGTGTCTGCACGCATGGCTCATTAGCCCTACTTCTCTGTAATGAGACGCTCTCAGCATGTCAACCCCTGAAGTTAGGCAGCTTTACACTTCATGCTCTCCACCCCTCAATCACGACGTGGTGACTCACTCTTCGCCTGCAAAGCTCTGCAAAGTGGCCTGACTCACCGATTGTCCTTCCGACTCTCCACACACACTTACACACACACACACACACAAAAACACTCCTCCACACACAATTTTACCACGAACCTCTTAAGAACCGGCGGTGTACATTCTGTTACATCTGTCATTTTTGCCCCTCAAGACCCCACTGTGTGATTGCGTGCGTGGGGGACGTTTGACATTTTCAGTCTGAACGACATGATTGTCCTCATCATCATCCTTTTTCTTGGTATTTTCACACAGCGGGAGGACGTGAGGACGTGTTTTGTTATCCAAGGCACGTGTTTCTCTCGCTGCCGCTGTCCCTGTGACGTCTCGCGTCTACTTTCTGCGCGTCCGCCGTCTCTCTATCATTGGTCGTCGGCCGTCGTGAAGTGGCGTAGCGTAGCACAGCACCATCTGTGTGGGAGTTCTATGCGGAGTTGTAAAAGTCCGGCTTTCGACAGTTGCTGCTCTGCCTGGCTGAAAAGCGGTGTTATTGTAATTACGTTGATTAGAAACAGCTACTTCAGTGAGTTTGTGAAACAAGTATACGAAAGGATTTTTTACTTTCTGAAGGTGAACTTTTACAACTCAGCCCTCTTGTCCTCACGTCTCCCAGAGTCTCTGCCAGCTGTCTGTGTTTCTGTCCGGCTGTCCACTCCTAGGCTTTGGTTATCATGGAATAGTACAGTGCAACTTGGAGTGTGTGTGTGTGTGTCTGTGTGTGTGTGTGTGTGTGTGTGTTGCATGACACACTGACACCAGCGTGACCCGTGGTGGTACTCGGTGCCCGCAGGATTAGCGGCGATGGGCGTGCGCAGAAGGGAAGCACGCCAAGGGGAAAGTGTGTCAGAACACACTCCATGTCCGCTCTGCGATCGCTTGCATCTGCGTGCCCGCTTCACCCGCCTGCTCAGTGGCAGAGGGGCGAGTCGCTGCAGCACACTGGGCCACAGTGCCACGCCAGGCGGGTAAACACGCCCGCTAATCTACTAGACCAGTAATATCCCCACACCGGACAGACACAATAGGAAGCTGTGGAGGTGTTGTGTGTGCGTATGTGTGTGTGTGTCTCTCTGTGTGTGTGTGTGTTATTCATGTCAGCTCCACAAATAAATCCTCTTTTTTTCTTTTTAATCCCTTAGTCTTTTGACCTCTGAAGCCTGAGGCTATTGTTGACATGGCTCTGATGGGTTTTTTAAGTCAGAGAGTGTATTTATTTGATTTAAC
>PYXC01002775.1:1592500-1612500 GCA_015244755.2 Tenualosa ilisha | reverse complement strand
ACATCACAGCCTCCCCCAGACCCCACCAGCGCCAGCCATGCTGGAACAACCAAAGCCTACAGCCAAGGTAAAAGCAAAGATCACTGAATACTGACCAAAATAGAGCAACTTATTATTCCGCTCTCCAGAATGCTGCGGGAAATTCCATTCACTTTCAATGGGTCTTCCCAACGTTCGGAAGTCAGTTATTTCTGTATTTCGGTAACGAATTAAATTTAAAAGACGTTTGTGTGAAGTTTTCTGTCGTCGTTTTGACAAGTAGCCATACAGTAAGTGGATTCATTGTTAGTCGGTCATTATCGGAAAATATTTCCCTTCAGTATTTCCGAATCAAGTCCTGAAATATTTTTCTCTAATGACTGGCGGACAATACATTATCCCTTACATGTTACATTACAATGGGAGCAAACGTGAATAGTTTCGGTCTGCATAAGTGGGAGTGTCACATGACATCACAATAGAAACTTTTCAATGGTCTTCTGTATCAGCGTATGAGGACTCGACTCTGGTCTGCAAAAAGGGAAAATAGAACACAGAACTTAATGAACGTTTGGGCCTCTCGCTCCGCTTTTAGCCTCTCTTGTAAAAGAGTGATACACACTCATGAGGTATATAGGGTAGTAATAATCTTAAATCAACACTGTTTGAAAACTTTCCACATCTTTTAGGTTTATTTTATGAGACGCTACTTAGCTTATTTGAATGAACTTTGATAGAATATTATAGTCAAAAGAAGGACAGATAAGCACTCTTGTCATTTTTGTTAGCTGTCTGGGCTATGGACTATGCTCTTTGGGTTCATTTGGAAAACAAATGCAAAACAAATGAGAAAAGCCTTTGCATCATCATATGCCAAAATATGATGGTAAGAATGTTAGAAAAGCTTTTTATCAGTGTCACCTAGGATGTTGGTGGCCTCGGTGATGGTGCTTTTTCAGTCAGGAGTACAAGGAGATGTATTTTGTTATGGAGTCTCTGACGTATAACAACGGCTGCACATGCACTTGTTACGATCCTCTCCAAGGTCTCCTTGCTGAGCAGTCATCCCTGGATACAGCACACTTTTGTGGGAGAAGAGAGTGTGTGTGTGTGTGTGACTTGTAGTGAAAGAGCCAAGCTGGAGGCACGTGTGTGTGTGTGTGTGTGTGTGTGTGTGTGTGTGTGTGTGTGTGTGTTTGTATTCTAGTGAGTGTTCTGCTGGAGTGTGTGTGTGTGTGTGTGTGTGTGTGTGTGTGTATGTGTTTGTGTTGTGGTGAGTGTGTGTATGTGTGTTTGTGTTGTAGAGAGTGTGCTGATGTAGTGTGTGTGTGTGTGTGTGTGTGTCCTATGGTGAGTATGTCCTTCTAGTGCTGTTAGGGGCCCCAGCATCTCTGTGCTGCTGCCGTTGTTGCTGCTCATCTCCTTGAGTGGCTGCTGCTGCTGTGTGCCAGACAGAGGGGCCACAGTGATAGAGCAGACCTGCAGACTAAATCAGTCATCAGCAGTCCACACACAAACACACACACACACAGAGAGAGAGAGAGAAAGAGAGGGGGAGAGAGAGAGAGAGAGGGGCCACGGGGCTAAAGCTGATCGGCAGACTAAATCAGTCATCAGCAGTCCACTCCACACACGCACACGCACACACTCACTCACATTCACACACAGCGTGTCTGTGCTGTCATGCTCATGCTAATGTGTATGAAAGGCCAGCTGAAGAGAGGAGGACAAGATACGGAAAAAAAGAGAGATAGAAAGACTAGAGAAAGAGTGTCAAGGAAAAGTCTGTCTGGACTCGTAAAATGAAGGGGAAAAAAAAAAAGATGAAATGGATTCAAATGAGATGAGTTCTGTAGACTCATAGTCTCAAACAGATGAGTAGTTGGGAGGCTGTCACTGACTTTAGATGAGCTCTCATTCGAGTGTCTGCGTCAGACAGAGAGACAGAGAAGCAGAACGTTCTCTGAAATGATTGTCCACACTCCTTACATAGCTGAAAACCCCATCTGCAGGCAGGTAGCAAAGAATAATCAAACCCAGAGCAACGAAGGGCGTACTTACTTATTGATGCCCAGCAGGCATGACCAGTCGAGCGCCAAGCGTGAGTAGCGGCCGTGGCCTATCTTCTCAAACAGACCGTTTTTTTTTTTGTTTGTTTTTTTCTCACACCGAGTGCCTCCGGCTTCAAGTCTAGTCTCGGAATGGCGGCCTAGGATTTGTCACACGTTCTCTGTCTCTCCGCTGGAGACCCCCAGATGCCAGTCCCCCCGTCTCATTACAGACTCCCCCGGCAACACTGATCTCAGGTCAGTGGAGACCCTGCCCGCTGTGACTCCAGACGGTAGGAAGGGGGATGAGGAGTGCTGATCTGGGGGGAGGGGAGGCAGGGGGGAGGCTCCTCATACACCCGTTCCCACCAGGCTGATTAGATCTTGCGGAGAGAAAGAGTGCAGAGAGAGAAACAAGGAGACAGAAAGAAAGAGAGAGTGAGGAGAGAGAAAGAGAGAGAAACATAGAGAGAGAGAGGGAGGATAGATTGCCATCATGGGCTCAGCATGCAGACCACGCTTGATGCACCGAAGTACAGCCATGTCACACACACACACACACACACACAAGCTCTGGAGTTGTGTCACACGTCTGTATTGGGAAAAGCCGCAGGCGAGATGTCAACTTTGGCATTAATATCAGCACGTCATGTCCCCCACCTTCCCTCCCTCTCTCTCTCTCTCTCTCTCTCTATGCTTCTCTCTCTCCGCTTTTCACATTTTCTCTGGCTGCTCTGATAAGAAGACGAGAGACAAACAACCCCTGTAGCGTCTGCCATTGATCGCCTGGGGAGGAAGAGAGAAGAGGAGGACAAAAGGAAAGAGAAAAAAACCCCTAATGGCTCTCAGGAAAGTAATAACACTTCTGAAGATCTCCTCCCGAGCCTGATAGATGCTCTTCTTCCTCTATTTCGCATCTGCACCCAGAGAGAGGAAGAGGAAGAGGAGAGGGCAGAGTGGAGATTACAGAAAATGAAGGGAAGGGAAGAGAGAGGGAGGGGAAGAAAACGAGAGAAGAAAGAGAAAAAAGGAAGAAAGAAGAAGGGGTTTGTGATTGGGGAGGAAAGGAAGAGGAGATGAGGTGAAATGAAAGAGAGAAACGGTAATGAAAAATGGAAAGAGAGAGAGAGAAAGGGAGGGGAGAGAAGAGAGAGGTAAGCCAGAGAAGAGAGAAAAGAATGAGAATGAGAATGTGTAGTTGGTGATGATGAAACCAAAGGAGAAGAAGAGGTGAAAGGAATGAGAGAACTACTAATTAAAGAAAGGGAGAGGGGAAGAGGAGGAAGAGGCAGTGAAGACCTTGTTTGGCCGCTGCTGGTGATTAAATCGGGCGACGAGGAGGCTTTGAGGTGCTCCCTCTCTGAGGACTAGTGACAGATTAGAGACGGAGCCGTGAGCTCAAGGCGAACCTGCAGGGGAGCAGACCAGTGGCTCATCTTTGATCGGGTCGAGTGCTAATCCCCACACTCCACACACCCACAGGTTAGGATAGACTAGGTGCCCTCTCCACCCCCACCCCCACCCCCACCCCCACCCCCACTCCACTCCTCCCCAGCCCACCCCACCCCACTTGTAGAGGTGCTCCATTCTCTGGGTAGTCCTGGCCGGTGCAATCCGGGAACAGATACCTGCAACCGCGCTGAGTGGCTAATGGCTAATTGCCGTGTAAATCATTTGATCATTGCCACTTGTTTATTAGAAGCTAATTAGCGGCGATATCATCAGGTTTGTGTTGTCAATTAAGGGGCATTTACTAATTTAGTCTTAATTATCTGCCAGTGTGGTTGAGAGCAGTTGTGTGATGGTGAAGTATTATCGTGTCAGGTTTTATCGCTCAGTCTGATGTACTGTTTGTGCCACTTATGGGAGTGAGGCAATGGTAAGCCTCAGTGGCAAAGCAAGACGGTAACAGATCACAGTAGCAAGGAATGTGTTTCCACAAGCAGTTATTTGTCTTCTGTAAACAAGCCTCTACAAAAACAAACAAACAAATCTTACAACAAGGAAGAGCCAAGTTTTTGTCTCATGACACCATGCACTGTCATATGCAACACAGCATCATACACTCTCATTATATCCGTTCAT
The DNA here is from genome assembly GCA_015244755.2 of Tenualosa ilisha. Lineage (NCBI taxonomy): Eukaryota > Metazoa > Chordata > Actinopteri > Clupeiformes > Clupeidae > Tenualosa > Tenualosa ilisha. Next base: position 1,608,388 of record PYXC01002775.1, on the reverse strand, counting down.
ATACATTTCTCCAAAGTGACTTACAACTATCAAGTGTTCAGGGCCAGTCTCTCCTAGAGCAACTTAGGGTTAAGGGCCTTGCTCAAGGGCACAACGGTGGCAGCTGGGATTCAAACCCACAACTTTGAACTGGGGACCTTTTGCATGTAAGGCAAACGTGACAACCACTACACTATGGAAACACGATCTATAGATGGAGTATGCTGGTCCCTAAGGACTTCTATATGTAGTACTACTGCATACATCTGGATTTTGGTACATATGCAGCATTTCCTTTGTCTGCATATTCCTGGATACACCTTTTTCCTCGCAGTGAGAGTTTGTTATTAGGTGTAATTTTAGCATGAATATGAATAAGGTGTATGCATGATATAGTGCATGCATGATATGTTGTTATGTGCATGTGACTGTCTGCACATGTGTGTCCTTTAGTGGCTCATAGAACTGGTGTTTGGTTTCTGACAGGTTTATGACAAAATTGATGAAGTGCAGTAATATTCTGGAAACAAATTGTGACCGACAAATGTTCAGCAGGCATTAGGAGATGTGCTACCATGACAGCCCTGTGAATCTGCGAGGGAGGGGCTTGCGTAAGAGAAGAGCAGACGTCAGACAGAGGTCGCGGGGTCAGCGGTGACGCTGACAAGGTGACAGTGAGCAGAAGCACACATGCCCTCCCTGTTCCAGGTTTGTGGGACTCAGACGACCTTTGACCTGAGGTGCATGCTGCGCTGCGGTTGGCTGTCCATGGCTCGCAGCATGGCGTCCGATCACAAACACTCACCTTCGGAGCAGTGGGGTGTGATGGATGGAATGAGCCTGGTGTGAAGCTCGGGTCAAATGACTCAACGACTAACACAAGCATGAAGAGTGTGCATATGTGTGTGCGTGTGTGTGTGTGTGTGTGTGTGTGTGTGTGGTCCTTATGGTAGGGTTTATTTGTTCAGTCTCCCTGTGGCTGAATGCATAAAATGATGTAATAATGTGTGTGGTGGTTGTTTTTGACTAACTCTTTTTGGTGCCTGTTTTTGGTAGTTATTTTTATTATGTACTGTATTTATAGAAATCAAAAGAAATTGATTAATATTTTTGAACTTCATTGATTATTCTGACTTGTATCTGTGTATGTGTGTTTATGTGTTTGTTTACTCAGTTTTGTTTACTGAGTGTTTGTTTACTGAGTGTTTGTGAGGTATGTCTGCACTTTCATGTCATCCTTGTTTGAAAAGTGCCTTTCAGACTGGCTAGACAAACTGAAATGAGAATGCGGGTGTAAAGGGGTTTTGGGGTCTAAATCCCGGGATTTGGAGGGAGTCATTGCTTAGCAACGAGGGATAGAGGTGTAGGCGTATAACAATGGGCAGGTTTGATGATGCAATGTCTGCTCTCTCTCTTCAGGGAGAATTGGAACCAGAAGCGCTCAAAAAAAGCCATCTGGGGCTCCGAAATTGCTGTTATTGTTGAGATTCAGTCTGGGGTGATTTGGAGTTTGGAATTTGTTCACGTGTGTGTGCAGAAAGGCGAAAAAAAAGAAAACCCTCTATTTATCCTCTTCTACTCACTTCCAACTTCTTCTTGTTTTTCTCAGTGGAGAAACGTTTCTGTCAATCAAAACTGTAGAAGAGAGAGATGGTGGGGGGGGGGGGCAATGACAGAGAGAAGAACGAAGATCAGGGCTGTTGTCTGAGGATGACAGGCAAACAGACAGACAGACAGACAGACAGACACACTCAGTGACAGAGATAGTGACTCGCTGCTTTCATCCTCCAGACTCATAATGCGGATGGAGATCCTTCGCATTCCAAACATGAGGGTTTTCGCATTTCAAACATGTAATTGAATTTCCCCACTGGGCAAGAGAGAGGGATGCAGAGTGAAAGAGAGAGATTGAGAGGGCAAGGAGAAAGGGAGAGAGAAATAGAGAGAAAGAGAGAGAAATGGTCATGCCATTAAAACTATTTGAATTTAAGAGAGAGAGAGAGAGTGTGAATGTGTTTTTTCGTCACCTTTACTGACTTATCAGGCGTTGCTTTGCGAAGCTGGGTAGCAGTCTGAGCCCCATGGCTGCGTGCTGATAAGCCCAGCCTAATGTGTGTGTGTGTGTGTGTGTGTGTGTGTGTGTGTTGAGTGCTAGTCCCTCTGGCAACCGTCCTGATGTGTGTGTATGTGTGTGTGTGTGTGTGTGTGCGCTAGTTCCTCTGGATGGCTGGCTGAACTAGGTCCACCAGTGTGCACGTAGCAAAGCAGCCAGTGGGCCTTGAGCTTGTCTGTGAGAACCCTCTACTGATTCCCAATTCCAATACCTCCCCCCCCCCCCCAATCAAAACTCTAAGCCCTGAACCCTGTCCCCCTAACCCTAACCCCTCAAAAGAATTAACAGGCAAGAACCGCTTTCATGATGGCTGATGGCTGATTCATACCAGTTAATTCTTTTAGGGTTCAGGGCAAAGATTCTAGCCCAGAGCACTCTAGACTCTTTGGTTGAAGGAGTAGGGCTTAGGAGGGAGCGACATGGGATTCAGCTCTCATCTTTTTGTGAGAACCTCCAGGGTCATGTGTGGACAGTGGCAGTGCCAGGCCAGATTGGATCATAGAGTGCGATTGTGGTTCTCACCATGCAGTTAGCGCTTGCCTTGTGTTTTGATCGAATTGTTGTGATGTTCAAGAGAAGTAAGTGATAGGGTGTGTGCTTGTGTGAGTGTGAGAAAGAAGTTGGTGATGGATTGTGTGTGTGTGTGTTTGTGTGTGAGTTAGTGCTGGGGGGGTAAATTAATCTTCAACTCTCTCTCTCTCTCTTCTTCCTCTCCTCTGGCTCAGGGCATCTCTCCTCAGTCGCACTGCGGATCTCTCTCTCCCCTCTCTCTCTCTCTCCCTCTCTCCCCCCCCCCCCCCTCCCTCCCCCCTCTCTATCAGACATGCTCATCTGCTTATCTCACTGCCTAATCTTCAAAGTGAGTCCTGACACTCAAAAAATGCCCCCCACTCTCCTTGAGTTTCTCTGCCTAGTTCTAAACTTTCTTTCTTCTGTTTCACATCCGCTCACACACAGACACATACGCACAGCAACATTCTCACACCACATGTGTGCAGAAACACACACACACACACACAGACAAACAAACGTATAAATATGCAAGCACACACACATGCACACATCACAAACAAACACACACACGCACACACACACACACAGTAACACACATAAAGCACACACCAGACACCCATCTGACACGCACACACACACACACACACGTTGAGACGCCTGGAGAGTGTCTCCACGTTACATAATTGTATGCAGTGCAGGCATGCTGATGTCTCTTATCTGACTTTGATCAGACAGAGAGGATTGGGTGGGTGTGTGTGTGTGTGTGTGTGTGTGTGCACGCGCTTGTGCATGCATTTGTGTGTGTTCGTTCACGAAGCCTCCACGCGCCAGCTGATAACTCTGGCAACTCAAAGGCCTCGCTCACGTGGATGTTCTTAGCAGCGGTTGTCTCAGGGAAGGGAGTCCTCGTTGATCCCAGCCTCACTTGCCAGCCCGCCTCTCGTCTGATTCCCTCCAACAGATCAGAGATAAGACAGCTCTGATATCTGGCTCTGTGTCTCAGACCCTCCAGCAGCAGCGGTAGCCTGTTCTTTACTCCCAGCCCATGCCGGTCAGGGCCATCTTTGGCCCGGATCTGGTTCGAAATCATCCCCTGTAAAGGCAGGAAATGATGTAAGACCTGGATGCTTACTGCAGCCACGTCAACACCAATGCACAGGACCCAGCTCTGGGCTCCTCCAGCACACATCAAAGAGCCAAAGAGGTCTGGATGATATCATCATTAGTTGTGGGCCCTCTGAGGCCCCCTCATGCAAGACTATAACACTCTACTACACTACAGACACAGCAGAGCCTATTCCCAGTTTCTCTTCCTTCCACGTGGTTAATCAACAAAAGCGTCACTAGAGACAAGCCGTGCACGCGCGTCTTTAATGATCTCAGGGCAAATACATCTCCAGAGCGACTCATAACAGAATTCCCCCGGCTGTGCGTATAAAGCTATTACAAATATTAGCATTTGGCTAGCAGCTTTTAGAATAGCTAATCAACAGCATAGCCAATCGCCTAGCAGAAGTAAACAGGACAGAGCCAACCAAATCAGCAAAATGCAGCAAAATTTAATCCAGTACTGTTTCTATAATCACATTAACGCCCCTGAAAGTCATCTTTTGTTCTTCAGCATATTTGAGCTGCAGATTCTAAGCAATTATTCATTCATTTTCAACTTAAGTGATCATTTCAATGTAAGCAATTAATCACACGCAAACGACTGAGTTTTTCACGTCCTTGGGCAGTAGCGCGACACAATCAATTTTGTGTTTGAGTTGTTTCTCATCTGTTTCATCCATATCTGGCAGACCTGACAATGTCAGTGTAAAGAACCCAGCCTTCGCTTCTATTCCACGACACTTATGCTCCACTTTTGTGGCAGCATCTGTTCTTCAGAGACCTCCCCGAATTCACCGCCGAGGCAATGTGCACCTCGACAGCAACGGGGTCAGTCCTTTCTTTTCGGGACAAATGTGTGTGTGACTCAAAGATTGGCCCTCTCTGAAGGAACCACGTCAGCCTGAAGAGTAAAAAGATGAGGGAGGGAAGGGGGTGGGGGGGGGTTAGAGAAAGACAGACAGACAGATGGATGCAAGGAGAGAGGGAGAGAGAGGGAAGAGACATAAAGAGAAAGATTTGTTAGACATTTGAATTATGAGGAGCGGGTGGAAGAGGAAAGGGGGGAGGGGTACGTTTACTGGCCCTCAGTACAAATGAGTCATGATCTCTTCCTGACGTGATGATAGCCTCATTGCCCGGCCTGATGTGAGTGTGTGTGTATGTGTTTGTGTGCGTGCGTTTGTGCATGTGTGTGTGTGTTTGTGCATGTGTGTGTGTGTGTGTGTGCATGTGTGATTTTATTTGAGGTCTGCAGCACACACTCTGGCTTTGGTTATGAGGCTATACGAGGCAAGATGTGTGTGTATGTATGTGTGGTGTGTGTGTATGTGTGTGTGTGTGTGTGTGTGTGTGTGTGTGTGTCTGTGTGCATGTGTGAGGGGAGAAGTGGGGGACACCAAAGGAGAACAGTGGGTGGTGGCGGTGGTAAACATTCTAAAGGGAATGTGGGTTGTACGCAGTGTATGTGTGTGTGTGTGTTGTGTGTGTGTGTGTGTGTGTGTGTGTGTGTGTGCGTCTGTGTGGGTTGGGATGTGTGTGAGGCAGGCAGGCTCCAGGTCTAGCAGGAGGCAAGACAAGAGAGGCAAGTGCGGCAGGAACACTGGGCTTGATTAGGACGTCTGTTTTCCGTTTGCTGTGCACAGACAGCATGAGAGAGACAGAGAGAGAGAGTAAGAGATGAAAGGAGAGAAGAGAGAGAGAGAAAGAGAGACAGGGGTTGGGGTGCTGAGGGTGGATGGTAAAAGGGGTTGGGGGTGAGGGTGTAGCACAGGAGTTTAAAGATGGGGGGGGGGGGGGGGGGGTTACAGGCTAACTGGCAGAAGGCAAGAAAGTATCTCTGAGCTTTCTAAAAGTTTGCACAAGTCTGCAGCCTCCCCAATTCATACACAGAGAGCACAAAGATGGAAAAAAAGATCAGACAAAAGGGCCATAACAAGAGAGGAGAGGAGGAGAGGAGTGGAAGGAAGGGAGGGAGGGAGGGGGGCAGAAGTTGAAGGGGATAAAACAGAAAAAGAACAAAAAAAAGGATCAGGAGAAAAAATATATTGTGAGGAAAACAGAAAATAATGTGTGAAGACACGAGGGGGGGGCGGAGCAAGGGAGGAAAACAAACAGAGATGAGGAGATAAAAGAGTGGAAGAGAGGGAGAGGTGAGGAGGGGGAAGGAGGAGGAGGAGGACGGCAGTGTGACGTGACGGGGGAAAATGAAATATCACCCCCAAAACCACTGCAGTGGTAAGCAGAGATTATTCACACCTGCCTCACACAGGTACTGATATAAGTTTACGTGCCGTTTGAAAAGTGCATATGCATACTACTGCGGTGGGTCTGTGTTTATCTCATTGTGTGTGTGTGTGCACGTGTGTGCACGTGTGTGTTGCTGTTTGCCTTAACATCCTCTGTGTTTAGGAAGCTTCAGGGAAATGTGCATTTGTGTTCATCTGCTGTTGTATTTCGACACATAGGATCATTTTGTGTGAGTGGTGTGTTTCTTTCTCTCTCTGTCTCTCTCGTTCTCTCTCTCTCTGTATGTGTGTGTGTCTCTGTGTGTATATCTTCCTTACTTTTTCCAGAGACTCTTTGAGGCGGCTTCACTGCAGGAATCGTCCTGACTGGAGATCAGTGAGCACACACTGTGCTGTATCTGCAGTTCATGTGTTCCTCCAGCCAGATAAGACGTGGAGCCCAGATAAAGCCACATCTGAGGCAGAGACCACAGGAGGCAGATAACACAAGTCCTCAAAGAGAACCAAAAGCCCTGGGTTACCACCAAAAGTTCAATACATTTTCTCTTCCTTAAGATCCAGCACATTGCCTGTACAGAAGACCCGTGTAATGACAGAAGAGCATTGCACATAATGCCCTTTTTTCATTTCAAAATTGCTGCATGTTTAAAAATAAATATGACCTCTCGTTTTAAGCAGTTATGTTTATAATTGACTCTAAAAACCTTTGTCCATATCAAGGATTTTGGAATAAGTTTTATCCATGTTATGTGAGTGTAACAGTTCAGACATAAAAAAGAACACATAGGAAAAGTACAGAGTTGGTGTATCCCATTATATTTTTCACACACACACACACACACACACACACACAAACACACACATCTGTGGGTGGTGTCTGTGTAAAAGCATCAGGGGTCGAGGAAGTGGATGGCAGGGGTCGGAGGGCACATATTGAGTCTGTCCTTGTTCTGTGACAGCTTTGAGGAGGACACATACATCAACAGTCGCCCTCTGTGTCAAACAAGGACCTTGTGTAACACACCCAAAGACAAATACACACTCTCTCTTATGGTATGCGTTCTTATGGTATGAATGGGGATTCTTTTGTTGCTGTGATTAAATCACACTCAGTAATCACAGTAATCTTAATGTGATTGTGCTCCCGTGAGGACAAGAATATGTTGATACTGTTATTGCTGTTGTTGGTTAGAGCTCCACTCGTATCTGTTTATCTTCATACAGGCATAAACAAATGAGGATGTATAGAGTGCACACACACACACACACACACACACACACACACACACACTGATAGGCGCAACTCATCTGTCTTTGATTCTTTTCCCTGTTTGGTTTAAGAATCAGATCATCAGCAAACATCAGAGGCAGGCAAGATCAATCAGTGGCACTGTCAGTGATGCATGATCCACAGATAGGTCAGCCATCTCTCAATTTGATGCACACCTTTTGCTTGTTCTTTCCATTTCCCCCTCTTTTTCTGTCTTTATCTCTCTCCCCGTCCCCCCCTCTCTCTCTCTTTCTCTCTTTATTCCCCTATTAGTGGAATTCAATTCAGTTCAGTTCAATCCCATAAACTTTAACGGACGAAAGAGTGTATATCCACACTGCCAGAGCAATCTGTAAGAACACAGCATGGGTGGAAACATACAACCTTTTTCTATCTGTTTCTTTTAGTGTGTGTGTGTGTGTGTGTGTGTGTGTGTGTGTGGTAACGTGTCTCATCTCTATTTTAAAGGCTTTTTGCATGCTCTCTCACACTCTTCAGATGTCAGCGGCTTCCTGCTGTCGTCCCAGTGAGAGACCTGTTAGTCTCTCTCCCTCCCAGCGTCTCTCTGTCTCTCCTCTCCTCTCCTCTCTTCCCTCCTCTCCTCTCCTCTCTTCCCTCCTCTCCTCTCCTCTCCTCTCTTCCCTCCTCTCCTCTCCTCCTCCACCCTATGTGCATAGCTACCCACCCCACCCACACACACACACACACACACACACACACACACACCACACACACACACACACACACACACACACACACACACACACAATCTCTGTGACTTTGAGAAGCCATTGCCATGCCTGTTGTGTAACATTGGGGACGTAAGACGTGTTAGTGGCTGCAGCTTGTCCGTCAGTGCTTCAAAAGGCAAGGTCCTAAGGGAGTCATCCCAAATGCCACCCGCCAATACACACAGCATCCAGCTCGTCCACGTAATATTTGTAAAGTGACGGGGATGTAGTGTGTGTGTGTGTGTGTGTGTGTGTGTGTGTTTGTGTGTGTGGTAACACCAGACCTTGGATAGACACACAATGGGATATAAAGAGCTAGAACAAGACAGAGAGAGAGAGAGAAAGGGAGGAGAGAAAGGGCAATGTATTTGTAGGTAGAGGGACTATTCTCCCAAGACATCAAGCGATACAGGGAGCAGAGTGAAAGAAGGAAGAGAGAAGAAAGAAATGAGACAGAAATGGAGTGAGAGATCCAGATCCTGGAGAATGTGCTTTCTCTTTCTGTCTCTCCCTCTTTATCTCCCTCTCTCTCTCTCTCCTCTCTCTCTCTCTCTCTCTCTCTTTCTTTCTGAATGAGTCATACACGCAGTGGAGATAAAAGCACAAGCCACAAACAGCCAACAACAACAGGAACAACAGCAAAAACAAAACAAAAAAAACAATGGCAAAACAAAAATAGAATAATTCATGTTGAGACGTGCTATCGGGGACAAAAAGAGATTTTACGAGCAAATAAAAGAACAAAAATAAATAAATAAATGACATGAAACACAGATTGATTGACTTCAGCAGGGAACAATTAAAACCAAGGGGAGGCGGGTTAGACTGGAGCATAGGCCTCCAACCTCTCATGGCTTCATCACAAGGCAAAGGCCAATGCACACACACACACACACACACACACACACACACACATGCATCCAGCATCCATGAGATCATTTGCACAGTAATTTACGAAGCGCTCATGCGTGTCATGCATTTCAGCGGCCACATCGCTTGCGGGGTGGCAGGGACGCTGCTCCTCGTTTCCCATGATCCTCCACGGCTTCTCGCCTAGAGGAAGGTTATAGCTCCAGGGCTCATAAATCTCTCAGTTGCTATTTCAGGCCACGCTGGCCAGAAAGCCTTGGAGGTAATTGCACATTTATATAAATATATAAAGAGGGAGAGAGAGAAAAAGAGAGAGAGAGAGAATTAGATCTACCCTTAAGTGAAGACACCATGTCCTCTTTCCTGGCTTAATCAAGTGGAGACGACGCCTTTTGCCGCTCACAAGCCTATTGGTGGACGACGGAGCGCAGTGCCGGATGATGGCGAAGCTTGTGGTCTCATCGACCAATGAGAAGGCAAGAAAGCGAGAGATAGAGGTTGGACTGACCGAGGGGCCGGTGGACAGCCCGATTCTATTTTCTCCTCTTTCACAGATTAAGAATTGCACCATGAAGAGTAATTATGGGATGGAGAGCTCAGAGAATAAGGCCTGGAGACAGGGGAGGAGGAAGGGTAGAAACTCATTTCACCGGGCGCTTAGCCAACTTCCACAAAAGCATGAACTTCGTCTATGTCTTTTTTCCTGGCAAAAGAGCTTTGTCTCGGGATTTGTTTGTAAATGACACATTAATTGCACCGATCCCCTCCTGGATCAAAGTCAGGTATATAAAAAGTAACAAAACAACAGAAACCAGCAGAGAAAACTGCTAACAATGGGGCTCTCTAAAGATTAAATTGATCCATATGAGCATTTGTTGTTCTACTCATCAGATCTCTTTTGGTATGTTCCTGAAGGTGGGACATAAGACTAATAAACTATATTAAACACAAATCCAGGGTATATTAACTGGAAAGCCTTCCCAAATTCATTTCAGGGCGCTCACTGGATTTATTGAATTTAGCAACCCACAAAAAAGATGAATTTTTAAAGATTATAATCCACTAAGATAAGGGTGTTATTTATTGCATTCCGTGCTGCACTGTGAGAAGTAGATAGGTAGGTGTGTGTGTGTGTGTGTGTGAAAGAGATGGAGATGAGAGATATAGAGGCAAAATATCACCATGAATATGTAGGGATGTATTTCTGACAGAGATCATCCAATAAGACACAAAGCTTCTGGAGCGTGCGTGTGTGTGTGTGTGTGTGTGTGTGTTGTGTTTGTGTGTGTCCGTGGGGTGAAATTAAACCATAGAGGGTATGTGGGGACACAAAATATGTGTATTTGTGTGTGTGTGTGTGTATGTGGGGGGTGGAGGGGGGGGTGCAGTCCACACCCTCCGGTGTTTAGCCTGTTTTTGGCCTCCAGGTTGTTTCTTTGGTGTTTATCGGAGATCCGCTTCCCCTTGAACCTCAAGGCCTCTTTGGACACAATGTCCAAAACAGCCCTTATTCCCATTGCTATCTCATCCACATCATATTGGCCCCCGAGGAAGGAAATTTAGACAACTTTTAGACAATAGACTCTGTCCTGGGAAGTGTGTGTGTATGTGTGTGCCAGTGGGTGTGGATGTTTGTGTATTCAAGGAATATCCAAAGCAGGGTGCATGTCAAACAAGTGTACGACGCTCTTAGGTAAGTGGCAATATTGTATTTCTTTACCCTGGCTACAGCAACAGACTTGTTTATGTATACATAGTCCCAGTCCCTGCAGGTCCGTTTTTCTAGTGAGGCAAGACTTAGTGATCTAGTTCTAGTGTTCTAGTATTCTAGTGTTCTAGTGTGTATCTGCTATCTGTGAGTAAGAAGAGTGTGTGTGTATGTATGTGGCCCTCCACACTTAGCTAGCTAACTTTTAAGGATTGAAGGCTGTGAAACTATGGAAAGTCTTGTTGACTGTGGTGATTACTGACAGCATGATCTCAGTTATTCTCTTTGATGCTATTGATTAACCAACAAGCAAACAAACAAACAAACAAACAAACAAACAAATAGACAAACAAACAAACCAAAACAACATCGCTACAAACCACAAGAGCCCTGCCGTTTGGAATTTGTCTGCACTGAAGGAGCACTTACATTCTTGTATTTTACTGTGTTGTGTGTGTGTGTGCATGTGTGTGTGTGTGTGTGTGTGTGTCTGAGTGCTCAGACATGCTGGATGTTGGTGTGCATAGCCAATGAGATGGTACTGCCAATGCCACCCCTGTAGTTTCGAGTTTGGATGACTGATCCATATTCTAAAACAGTCCTTCTTTCAGGAGACACAGGGGCTTTGTCTTAAGTTTAGCATTTGAAGGCAGAAATTCTCAGTAGGAAGATCTGCCTGCATCTTAACCTTCTCATACCTGCAGGCGCATGGACATTTTAATAAGCATAAATCGGCACGATTGCGGTAGATTGAGAATTGCCAAGGTCAATCGTGAGTGACGGGTTACAATTTTCAGGCGCAGAGACATTTTTTTTTTTTTTTACCTCGAGGCCGGCGGAAGAAATTCAATTTGGTCTTGGCTTCACTCGAAAAACAACAATGAATTCAATTAAAGAAAACAGGCCAAGCAAAGACTGAGTGTGAAAGAAAGAGAGAAGAGAGAGATGGGGGGGCATGAAAGGTGTGCAAGTCAAGCACCTGCCCTTGGATCACGGCCAGTGCAGTGCACACAGAATCTTAGAATGTAAAACTGAGCTGAGCCAGTAGCCTAGAGATCTAGATATATTGACATATTATAGACAGATTGAGCCTCATTTACCAACCATTCCACATTTTCAAAAAAATTTTGCATTGTTTTCTTATCTAGTATGTGTTCAAAGGTAAAAGTAAAAAATCAATATTGATAGCACACCCAAGAGCACTCAAACCTTTGAATAATAACTTTGTGGAAGCACTTTATATTTGCACCCACATATTCACCTTTAACTAGCTGCTTATCAGCATGCATATAACATACCAGCTATTTTTTAGTCAGTACAAATCACTTATTAAAGTTCTGTGTCAGCGTAACAATGAACAATACTGACCACTCGTAAGTTTCATGTCTTTACAAATGAAAGTTTAACTCGTTTGTGGAAAGATTGCAGCTGTGCACCTAAGCAGCCATTCTGTAGGTAGGGGGGTGCTACTGCAACACCCAAAAATTCTCGGGACAGAAGCATTCGTCAAATTTTTTATCTTAACCATTGTATTTCATCACACACGATCAGAAAACAAGACTATAAGTGTAAAAGACCGAAATTGTCCTTTAAGACCTTATCCTCCTAAACCTAAACCTTATTCTCCACATAGCAGACCACTGACTAAGGATTTCTAAAGTTTAACCTTCTAATTACTGCTTATTCATAGTAAGTAAGCTAGTTGTTGTATTGTCCATAAATTATCTCAATATGCTTTGCTTTGTAAGTGGCTTACATGGTTGTAGTACAACAGGAAGACTAGCCCCGTTCACATGGATAGATTTTCTGCTATTCCGATTGAACTATTCTAATTAAAAATTCTGAGTTGTCTGTTTACATGCAGCAAAATTCTATTCTAATCTGATGTTAGTGGTCATTTAGCCTGTTAAAATCACCTCAAAATGGATAAACATAGGTGTCTTTTCAGTACACCTATGAGGTAACCAAAGGAGGGTAACTCATCACACTGAAGTAGCTGAATTTTGGATGAGAGGTGAGGACAGTAAACTGCTCCCAGTTGTCTCAGAAAGCTATTGGTACCTTGGCAAAGACATCACCAACCTGCATGGTCCCATAGTTGTTTAGAGTCCATCCTCCATCTCTGCCTACTCTCTCATCCTCCATCTCTGCCTACTCTCTCATCCTCCATCTCTGCCTACTCTCTCTCATCCTCCATCTCTGCCTACTCTCTCTCATCCTCCATCTCTGCCTACTCTCTCTCATCCTCCATCTCTGCCTACTCTCTCATCCTCCATCTCTGCCTACTCTCTCATCCTCCATCTCTGCCTACTGTCTCTCATCCTCCATCTCTGCCTACTCTCTCATCCTCCATCTCTGCCTACTCTCTCTCATCCTCCATCTCTGCCTACTCTCTCTCATCCTCCATCACCAACCCGCATGGTCCCATAGTTGTTTAGAGTGTGAGCGAAATGTTGTGGATGATCACAGCAACAGTAAAACAAACCCCTTTTTTCTGATTAAAATTAAAATCAGATCGGAAATTCTGTTCCGATCAGGGTGATCTCAAAGCATACAACTTACTTATGTACCACAAACAAACAGTAATTAGGAGTTGACAGTATATTGGAAACATTCTAGTCAATGGTCTATTATGGGTAGAATAAGGCCATGCAGAATAAGGTATTAATAAGTGATATGTAATGGCTAAATGGTTTGTATGTTAGCAATTTGCATCTTAGTAAGCAGCTAGTTAACGGCCAGTTAATACGTGTGCGCTAATATAATTAGAGTTACCATAATTGGTAACTATATTATTGCATCTTCATCAATTCCACATTTCCAAAATCTTACACCCTTTAATTCTTTAAAATGGGACTCTGAGAACAAACTTGGCAACAAAAAATTCAACTTCTCTTGTTTCAACTCAGCGCAGGAGGAGAAACAGCTCTTCGAGCAGTCACTCGAGATTGCAATGAATTATTCATTTAATCAGGGTAGCATAGTGTGGCAGGGCAGTACACAAACCATAAGGCTTCGAACCAATGAAAAGATGTGAGTCTTTTTCTGTGGGAAATTACTAGTTTGAGATCTGTTGTACTGTGGTCTCCCAATGTGAGCAGATGAAGTCCAGCAGAGGCTTGGGACCATTGTGAAGAACCTCCCAAACACACATCACTAACATATCCAGAATGAGAAATCAAGTGGTTGAGGAAAAGGTCCAGTCAGTGACAACTCATCCAACACTTCATGGATTTCATGATGCACACAACACACATCCCTTTTAATCTCATTTGTACCACGCCAATATCCGTGCCAGCGAGGATAAATCAATATTATGATCACAGTACTGCAGTCAAATGACAACACCCCCCTTGGGAGCCAATTAGAGTCAATTATTGATTCTTTAAAGAGATACAACAGATTTGAAAATATGCAATCAATCCAGGTTCAGTAGACCCATATCCCCTATCTTTGAAATATACTTCACATCCATTGCTGTTGTGGTGGACATAAAGATGACTAGCTTGGCCAAAGTTTTGTTTGTTACGCTGCGGACATTGTACAGTCTGAATGCATAAATACACCAAGCCTACTGGCAGTAAAGCAGCTGCTGTCAAATGCTGGTGTGAATGACTGACAGCCTTCTCAGAGTTCCCTGACAGCAGTGCTCAATTACTCCCCATTCAAGGTCACCGACAGGCTGCTGCTATCATTGCCAACCTGCCATTTTCCTCTGACAGATTATAAACGGCAGCTTTGGCTCTAATATTCAGAAAACACAAACTACTCAGTGTGTTTGTTACATGTAGACTGTGTGTGTGTGCATGTGTGTGTGTGTGTGTGTGTGTGTGTGTGTGTGTGTGTGTGTGTAAGCTAAAAGTGATCTAAAAGTGATTTGAAGCCATGTAAAAATTCCTCTAAACAGTGCATGAGATGCGTCATGAAAAAATATCTCAGTCCATATGTGCTGAGAATGCCATGCTGTTATAGCAGACCTAGTGTGATCAGATGGGCTAGTTGGCCAAATGGTATGAAACGAAACAATATTAAGTTTAGTTTATTTAGTTTTATTTGTGTATTTTGTTTAATTTAATTTAATTTAATTTATTTTGATTTCTTAATGTTGTGGAATGCTGTTCTTGGACTAAGATGTGCTGTCATTTTCAGTTCAACTGAACTTTCATCTCCTTCACTGACAGTTAATACTTTCAAGCAGGACTTGTATGGACAGACTTGGAATTTGGTAACACTCACTGATGTGTGTGTGTGCGTGTGTGCGTGTGTGTGTGTGTGTGTTCTTGTGTCTCTTGCCAGTTTGGGTGAATTTAATAAAGTCTTAGATTCCCTGTTCAGCCAGGTAGAGAAAAATCAGAGTTTGGGAGTCGAAATGCTGTCTTTCACGGTTTTGCAATGTCCTTGCTTGGTGCTTGTCAGCATTTCCCACAAGGTCTTAGACAAGTCTCTCTGCCTCTGCACTGACACTGAGGTGTTTCTTAGTGCAACGGCAGATACATCAAACAAACAAACAAACAAACAAACAAATGCGATATGGCTCCAGAGGAATGTGTTTAGTGTAAAGTGCTTTTGTTTCTCCTCCTTCTTATGCACCACACCACTGCCCTACACACAACCCCCCTGCATTTTAATGCACTTGTTTCTTTCACTTTCTGTATTTTTCCCTCTCTCTCTTTCTCTCTCTCTCTCTACGCAGAGCTAGTTTCACTTCATTTCTGCTGCCAATCTGCTCCAAACGGCAGCCACATCTCACTTACACACATACATACATACACACACACACATAAACTCAAATGCACCCTCTCTCTCACAAACACACCCTCGCAGTTGCCCACAGATGTACACACACAGATGTATGCGTACACACACACACACACACACACACGCACACATACACTGATATCCACTCCCTCCATCTCCCTGTCTTACTCTCTCCCTCTCACACACACACACTCACACAAACACACATACACATGCTTATGCATACACACACACACGCACAATTATGTATACACACACACACACACACACACAAACACACACACACATATACACACATACATACAGACTTACACCCGGTTGGCTGGCTTATGTTGTTTGGGGACGTAAGTGCGATTGTGCGAAGTGCAAAGTGCAGGAAATGCAGTGCCTGCCTCCATCTCTGCCTACTCTCTCTCATCCTCCATCTCTGCCTACTCTCTCATCCTCCATCTCTGCCTACTCTCTCTCATCCTCCATCTCTGCCTACTCTCTCTCATCCTCCATCTCTGCCTACTCTCTCTCATCCTCCATCTCTGCCTACACTCTCTCATCCTCCATCTCTGCCTACTCTCTCTCATCCTCCATCTCTG
>PYXC01002775.1:1555000-1587500 GCA_015244755.2 Tenualosa ilisha | reverse complement strand
TGATAAAAATTCATAACACACACACAGATCATTTATATATGTATTCCATAGACACACTCAAGTAAGCAAACATGCTGAATGATGAACATAACACACACACATACACACACACACACACACACACACACTCTCACACAGGATTAAAAGCTTGTGACTAAGAGGAAATTGTTCTCTTAGCATGTTACTCAGTTGACTGGAGTCAAATCTTCTCTAACTGTCTTCGGTCATGGTGATTATGTGTGTGTGTGTGTGTGTGTGTGTGTGTGTGTATTACATTATAATTTTATACAAACAAAAGCAAACTTCTCACACAGACAGCCATCCTTTGGTGCAGTGTATGATTTCATTTTGAATTTGTGAGAAGTTAATATTTAAACATAACAGCCAATCAAAACATATCCTGTAGCACACGTGTTGATTGGCTAAAATTGTTTATGGTTCGCTTGACCCAAAACTCTAAGTTTGTTTCCTATTTACAGAGCACCAGATGAATAGAGAAGTTTTTTTTTGTTTACCACAAACTCGGAACTCTGACCAGATAGTGATGTGTTTATAGTGAGAAGAAAAACTTGTCTTTTAGGCTCAACTTCAAAGACTTCCATCATTCAACCTCTACCCCACTTCTATTTTTTCAAACCACTCTCTCACTCTCCTTTTCTCTCTCTCTGTCTGTCTGTTTTATCTGTCTGTTCTGTGTGTAGGCTTTCTGGATGAGCAGATAGATGAGAGTGGCTTTTCACTCTGTTTACGTGTCTCAGCAGGCACACACAGGTACCTTAGCGGTGGCTAGCCCCGGCGTAGCCTAGCGTAGCCTGGCGCGGCGCTCGCCTGCTGGCAGGACACACCTGAGCGCTTTGAGTCTGTGTCACGCTCGCTAACTCGCTAGCTGGCTCGCTCGGTCGCTGTAGCCCCTCAGGGGACGCTGAGGGAGAGAGATACAGCTAGAGCCGGAGAAAATCCGGCCCCGTGAGAACCCCCAAAACATTTCTCCTTGAGTCGAGCGGAGCCGAGCAGCACCGCACCACTGTCATCTTTCAGTGTCCAGCAAAAATGGGGCCAAAGAATTCTCTTCACCCCCCGGTTGTTTTTCCAGTGGGTTTTGTGAAGAGAGTGACCAACAGTGAACATGTTTTCAGGGTTTCTTTCTTTTTTCCATGCGGGTTTGAACTTGGATGAACTGAGCTTGTTTATCTACAGAGCTGCTTTCTTTCTTTAGTTTTTTGGTGTGTGCGTGTGAGTGTGTGCGTGCATGTTTGCATTTCGAGCTGACAAGCATATTTACGAGAAATGGGCTTTTGCACCTGTGTTTGTATCCGAGAGTGGAGCTGGAGGCTAATTCAGATGCAGAGATGGGTCTCTCTGTGTATAACTGGTGTGTTTGTGTGAGTGTGTGTTTGTGTAAAGTGTGTGTGTGTGTGTGTTTATGCTGATGTCTGGCCTGAGCTGCCCAGCAGTGAATCACAGATGCTTACGTTTATGCCTGACACGCGTCATCACGAGGAACATTTTGGAGGGGATGACAGAAAAAAATAGTGCTGTTAAAAAATGCACTCGGCGAAGAAAGGAGAGAGAAAAAGAGAGAGTGAAGGAATAAAAGAAAACGAGACAGAGTAACAAATGTCAGTCAGTACCTTTTTTCTCATTTTATGCTTGTCCATTAATCCTCTGTTCAATTTCAAACCCCACTCCTCAATCTCTCTCTCTTTCTCTCTCATTTCCTCTCCCTCCCTCTTTCCCTCCCTCTCTCATACTTTTTCTTTTATTCTCTCCTTTCCCTGCGCTCACATTTTAGCTATAATAGTAAGACTGAAATGGATTATAATTTCAGTTTTTATCCCAGGCATGGTAATTAGATAAAAGACTGACAGCAAAGCATTAATCCCATTTCATCTTGTACCACTCTTGTACAAAGGTATCGCTGAGCATCCATTACACGCTGGCATACACAATGTCGTGTCTGCGTTAAACCTAAGAGCTGTGACTGATGCCACGGATAGCTGGGCAGAAGAAATTGGTATAGAGATGAGTGCTTCAAACTGCCTCCCCCTGCGGCCAAACTCTCCCTCCCTTTCTCTCTTTGGTTTAGGCTGGGCTATGCCACGAGGGTGTGTATTGTGTGTGTGTGTCTTTGGGTATGTGGGTGTGTGTGTGTGTGTGGGTGTGTTTTTATGTGTCTTTGGGTATGTGAATGTGTGTGGGGATATATGTGTATGCGTTTGTCCGTGTGTGTGTATATGCTTATGTGACTCTCTGTGTGTGTGTGTGTGTGTGTGTGTGTGTGTGTGGTGTGTGTGTGTGTGTGTGTGTGTGTGTGTGTGTGTGCACGCGAGCACTCAGTGAGAATAATGTGATGGGAGTGGATCTGAGATGGCACATGATGAGAGATGGCTGTGTTATCACTGTGTCTAGAAGAGGGGCTGTCACAACACAAGGTAATAAACCTGAGATGAGAGGGATGACTGCAGCACTCGAATCGAACCCAAGCCGGCTGTTGTTCAAATTCTCTTAAAGTCCTCACAATTCAGGGATGATATCTAAAGGTGCCCTCACCCATAGAAATGAATGCTTACATTTCTTCCTTTTTATCCAACAAAGCCTCTATTGCATTTGATCTGAGGGACAAACAAAACATGCCAGGGATGTAGCTCACCTCTTTCCTCAGTCCTCCTGGAGAAACTCTGTGTTATTGTTTTGGAGGAAGGGTTGCCCCAGTCCTCCTGGAGAAACTCTGTGTTATTGTTTTGGAGGGAAGGTTGCCCCAGTCCTCCTGGAGAAACTCTGTGTTATTGTTTTGGAGGGAAGGTTGCCCCATTTGTTTGTTTTTGGAGCCTGGGTACCATAACATGTTTTGATGGTAGTTTTTTTTTATTTATTTATGGTGACCCATGTGGTAAGGAGAACTAATAGATCATGAGGAGATATTATTTCTACTTATGGAAAGTGTTGACAAACTGCATAGCATCACTGACTTTGCCTTTGAAGGAGCTATGTTTAAGACATATAAATAACAAATATTAATAAAATGTATTATTAATAGGTTACATTTTATAAATTTTAGGTTAAAGTATCCTGTACCGCTGCATTAATGCGAATGAATGTAAAATTACGTTCAACACAACTCTAAACCTAAGACACTTTGCAGCTTTAAACTGCATTTGAAGTAGATCTGAGGAGGAAAACAGATTCTTGTGGTCGGACCTCGGAAATGGATGAAGAAGAAATCAAAGAAACTTTGTCATTTGGCATAACCAAATAAGCTCATCAGATTCTGATAACTCTCGCTTGGTTTCCCAAGTTCACTAGGCCACACAAAGAGAGGTGACGTGACTGGTTGGCTCTGGCTCAAGGTTAGAGTCTGTGCTTTCATGGTTGAGAAGTGCAAGGATGAGCATTTCTCTGTTTCTCTCTGTCTATCTCTCTCTCTCTCTCTCACTCTCTCTCTTTCTCTCACACTCTCTCTACCCTCTGTCTCTCTTTCGCTGTCTCTCTACTCTCTGAACAAAATGTCTTCCTTCTATCCTTCTTCCCCCTTCCAGCTCATAGCTTCACTCATGAGGAGATCAACAACAAGAGTAGAAAAAGAGAGAGAAAAAGAGAGAGGGAGAGAAGACAGAGGAAGAGTTGTGTTTCAGATGAACAGCTACTTTTGTGTGTGTGTGTGTGTGTGTGTGTGTGTGTGTGACATGTGGTATGTGGATGTGTGTGAGGATGTGTGTGTATGCTTGTGTATGTTTGGGTATGTGATGTGTGTGGGGATGTGTGTGTATGCTTGTGTATGTTTGGGTATGTGATGTGTGTGGGGTGCTTGCTTGTGTGTGTGCGAATGCGTGTGTGTGTGTGTGTGTGTCCATGTGTGTGTTGTAGGATGATGGCGGGGGGGCACTGAAGGGAAGATATCCTGAGGAGGAGGAGGAGAAGGAGTCCTGGTCCCAGTCTTACTCTCCCTGGAGGAGGAGATGGAAGGGAAAGAGTGAAGCAAGAGGAAATGTTCACAGGAGGAGAGGGAGAGAGAGAAGAGGGTTGAAAGCCAGAGCAAGCGTGTGTGTGTGTGTGTGTGTGTGTGTGTGTGTGTGTGCGTGTGTGTGTGTGTGTGTGCGTGCGTGTGTGTGTATGTGTGTGTGTGTGTGTGTGTGTGTGTGTGAGAGAGAGAGAGATAGAGCAAGAGGGGAGGGTTGAAATTGAGAGCAAAAGTGTGCGAATATGAATGTGTGTGTGTGTGTGTGTGTGTGTGTGTGTGTGTGTGTGTACAGATTGGAGTAAGAAAAAGCATGAGCACGCACATGAGACTTGTATGAATATTTATGCTCCTTAATATTCTCTAAAGCTGTGTGGACCTCCCCCTAAACAGAGCTGCTTTCAGAAACACTGAACATAGACTTAACCACCAAGCAAGGCTGCCCATAGATGTGTCAAGCAGTATTCAGAGAAAGGGGGAGAAAAAAGGATAGAGAAAAAGAGAGAGAGAGAGGAAAGAGATCGAGCAGAAGTGAGAGGGAGAGAGACTTTGTCAAAGGCAAGAGAAAAAGACAGACAGAGAGATGAGGATGGAGAGACTGAAAGAGAGAATGAGAGAAGGAAAAAGATAGAGTGGAAGTGAGAGAGAGAGGAAAAAGAGAGGGAGAGAGCAAGGGAGAGGTTGTGCGTGCAGGCGTGTGTCTGTGTTATTAAAGTGCCTGAACAAACATGTACCCTATATGTGCTTGCATTAGATATATCCATGTAGTACACATGTCCTGCTCCAGCGCAATGGAGATTAAAAGATCCAGAGGCCACCTGCGCCCTGCCATTCGCCCTGCACCTCTGGTTGTCATGGAGTCCAGAGAGACGGGAGAGGAGCATTGATGGACGCGTCGTTGACGGGAACCCGTCAACCAGTGACGGATAACGAGGGTGCCCCTGCCCCTCGTGCCCCCCCTCCACCACCTCAGCCTCTGTCACCTGTGACTGATGCCTTCCTCTCCCACACACACACACACACACACACACACACACACACACCATCCCCCTGTCCACCTTTGCCACGTCCCAAAATAATTGCGCCCATCCATCTGGTGTGAGTCCTTTGGGTTGGAGCGAGGCGAGGCGAGGCGCAACGTCACGCCGGCAAACTGAGAAAGAAAACCTGTAGCCATGGCAACGTCACCGGAGACGTGCACCGCTGACCTCGTCTGTGAAGTGTGTGGCCTGCGGAGGAGGTGGCTTTAATTAGCAAATAATTAGTGAGCAAAGATTAATGACAATGCAGGAGCTGAACAAAAGTGTGTGTATAAGTGTGTGTGTCAGTGGACAAAGGTGTGTATGTGTGTGTGTGACTGTGTGTGTGTGACTGTGTGGGTAAGCGAGATATATAAAGCATAGTTGTAGTGGATCTTTAAAAGTGTAGGCTGTATGTGTTGCCTGGTCAGGTTACTGAGTGTATGTGTCTGTGTGTGTGTGCGTTGGATGGAGTGTGTGTGTCTGTGTGTGAACGCACGCCAGATGGCTTATGTGGAGCATTCTGAATCTCTTTACCATTCCATCTCAGCAGAGCCAGAGTTATTATTGCAGTGTGTCAGAGTGTGTTTTTGCGTGTGTACGTGTGAGAGAGAGAGACAGAGAAACAGAGTGCATATGTGTGTGTGTGTGTGTGTGTGTGCGTGTGTGTGTAATCGCATGTGGCTATGTCTGTGAGTGTGGCTGTGTGCATGAAGAATCGATTTTACTGGAGATCGCCGGGGTTATTTTTTCGGGAATGAGACTGTAAGATGCTGTATTCAGTGAAATGTATCACGCATGCTTAGTTTCAGCTGAGGTAAGACTAGTATATTTATTGTGTGTGTGTGTATATATGTGTGTGTATTCGATCTGTGGACACACACACACACACACACACACACACACACACACACATAGACCCTTAGTGTGTGGCATCAGTGCCATGTGGTGGTTTTGGCGGCTGGGAGATGAAGTGCATTCATCTTCATTTGGTGCTGGGCTAAGCGCCGGGTTACCTGCCTCCGCTCAAACACCTTGCTCAGTCTGCTGCCCAGACAACCGAGGCCACGGCTCCCTCTGCGGCAGTAACGCTAACGTTGCTAACTGTCTATTGCCCTCTTGCTCTCCATATCTGTCTCTCCTTCACTCTCCCCTCTTTCTCCATCCATCTATTTACCCTCTCTTTCTCTTTCTCACTCTCTTTATTACCTTCTCTCTCCCTGTGCCTCCCTCTCTCTCCTCATTTCATCTCTTTCCTCTCTCTCTCCATGCATCCATTGCCATCACTTTCTTTCTCTCTCTCTCTTTATTGCCTTCCTTCTTTCTGTACTGTCCCCTCTTTCTGTCACTCTCTTATCTCTTTCTACTCTCTTTCTGTCATGTGTGTACTCATCCTCTCCCTCCCTCCCTCTTTTCTGAAGCCTGTTCCTCTTAATGTGTTTTTTTTTCAGACCGCCTCCATTGTCTATTTATTTTCTAACCATTTTTGTGCTTCCTTGTGCTCCAACCATAAAGCGTCCTTCAGTTAGCTGTGAATATCTATCTATGGATTTCCTTCATCTCCCTCTCACTTTTTTAACCAGTAGTTTTGATGTTTATTTTCACTGAGTTAGTGTCTCAGTATCATGGTCATCAAATCACCTGTTCACCTGGCTCCTTAAACAGCCCTTCTCTCTTTTCTCTCCCCCTCTCTCAAACTCAAACTCAAACTCAAACTCAAATTCAGATTTGAAGGAGCTTTATTGGCATGACTCTAGAAACAGTGTTGCCAAAACCAAACAATAATACAGACAGATGAAACAAAAAGAAGAAAATAAATAAAATGTGAAAGTTAATTTATGATCTTAAATTTGAATCTCTAAATTAGCCTTTTTTATGTAAGCCTATAAAAAAGGAAACATATTTATAAACTTAAAATTGTTTTAAACAAGAATCAAACTCTCTCTCTCTCTCTCTTTCTTTCTCTCTCTCCCTCTCTCTCTCTCTCTTCCCACGGTGATCTTCACTGTTTGCCGTGCCGGTTATTAAGTAACCATCTCACGGGCGGCTCAGAAGCCATGCCAAACCTGCAGCATATGTGGAGGGATCCAGGAGGCTCTCTCAGCTCTGGCCTCAGCCATCTGATCCTAGTCCCAACACTGGCACCCACAGAAACAGCCTGGGCTCGGCTCCGCGGCTCCACGGCTCCACTTGGCGCGCGCCATCCGGGCCCGCTAGCACAAGACGTCATTAACCTCCAGTGCCACCTGACCTCGCCCCGGCTGACCCTCTTGCCCGCTGCACCTGCCCACAGTAGTGGCCCTGGCCCTGGGTGTGATTGAGCCGTCACCCGTGCTGCACGTCAGAGTGTGGTTGTGGCAGGGGAAATTAGAATTAATTGCTTCAAACCGCACTTCCTTTGTCAGAGGCAAGGGAGAGAGACAACGAGAGAAATGAGAAGGGAAAGAGAGAGAAGGAGAAAGACAGAGAAAGGTAGAAAAGAGAAGAAGAGAGAGACAGAGACAGACAGAGATAAGATAGAGATAGAGAGAGAGAGAGAAATAAGGACAGAGAGAGAGAAATGAACAGAAAAGAACAGTGAGTAACTCAATGAGAGACAGTGAGTGAGGAAGAGAGAGAGAGAGAGAGGAGGAGGAGGAGGAGGATGATAGATTTCTTTTCCTCGATAGAGACAAACACAGGTCCATTCCCTGTGGCAGATCACCACAACTTGATTGCCTGATTGCCTCTGCCGGGCTAGCGGAAGTCAGTTAGCCTGTCGCATTTCGCCCCGGCTGAGAGCGGTACGCTGTCCTCGCTTACATCATTATGGGCCGACCCGGCACAGAGTGAATGATGCATGGAGACTCTTTTCGCTTTAAATTACCTGGCCGCTATTTCATATAGACAGGCAGACAGATTTCCCCTCTGGTTGCACCTGCAAATCTGGCATTCTGCCTTCAGGTTTTAGTCATTTGTTGCATAATGTATAGGTGTTTGATGTATTGATGGCCCACTGCAGCAGTGATCAGAAGCCTTGCCTGCGGCTGGGTCACACCGGTGTGAACATGTGCGTGTGTGTGTTTGTGTTTGTGTTGTGTGTACGTGCATGTGTATGTGTGCACGTATGTTTGTGTGTGTGTGTGTGTGTGCATGTGCGTTCGTGTGTGTGTGTGTTGAATGTGGACACAGAGACATCTGATGGTGTGTGATATCTGATGCACATGTGGACACTAGGAAGTCTCTCTAATTGGCTGGTGTTGCTGTGGCTGGTTGCTTTTGCACGGCGGAGGCTTAGTGAGTGTGTGTCCCGTAGAGGGAGAGTAGACAGGTGAGCTGACCATCATGTTAGAGCCCCTGCCAGGGGGTGCCAGCTCCCTCTGCCTCAGCAGCAACAATTATCCCCTCATTACGCTCAACCTACGACACTGTCAGACACAGTATTGTCTGAGCTGTGTGTGTGTGTGTGTATCTGTGTCTGTCTCTCTCTCTCTCTCTGTGTGTGTGTGTGTGTGTGTGTATCAGTGTCTGTTTCTCTCTCTGTGTGTGTGTGTGTGTGTGTGTGTGTGTGTGTGTGAGTGTATGGCATTGTAAGCTTGGCTGTCTGTACATAGTGTGTGAATGGGTGTGTCCGTGTGCTCCCTAGGTGTGTATACATGTTTCTTAATGATATAATTTTGTTTCAATATATGCACTGTACAGATATCTAATGTTTTATGCCCGTGGTGTTGTTTGTTTTCCACCTGTGTTTTTCCCCAGACATTTAGATCATCTCCAATACAAACACCTTGTTTGTCATGCCAGCAAAGCACTTTGAATTGAATTGAAATTGAATTGAGCGACTGAGACAGAGAAAGCAAACAGAGGCCCAGCAATGAGGGTCAACATGCTGCAGAGCAGAATAATCGTCTGTCTGATGTTTTAGCATCTGTCTCTCTCTGTGAGAGTCTTTTATTGTGTTCCTACTTTTGTTGTTTTCTGTGTCTGTCTAGGCCCTCAGTCATCTCTTAGATGGATCATTTCAACTGTAATGTGTGTCTCTGGGGGTGACGTACAAAGAATTACAGACCAAACTATGGTTGTGTGTGTGTGTGTGTGTGTGTGTGTGTGTGTGTGTGTGTGTGTGTGTGTGTGTGTGTGTGTGTGTGTGTGCGTGTGCATGTGTGTAAGTGGGCACTGGTGTGTGTGGTCCACTTTGAGGGGACACTTTGACAGTGGTAATGAATGAGTTCCTGTCAAGGATTTGGGCTCAGTGTTTGAATGAATGTGTGTGTGTGTGTGTGTGTGTGTGTGTGTGTGTGATGGTTTGTTTAGTGGCTGTGGAAAAACACTTCATTGCCTCAGTGATGAGTGTGTCTGGGTGGCAGAAGAAGTGAGCGTGCGTGAGAGAGGAGAGAGAGAGTTAGAAAGACGGCAGCTCTTGTGTGGTTCAGATGCCACTTCTCGTTTGGCTTGGAAACTTTCTTGTTAAACGGCAAGAGTGCTCTGTTTCCATGGGGATGAAGACTGAGGGGGTTTGAGACTCTAACAGCACTTGCCCTCGTAATGAAAAAAGCCTCAGTAACCCAGAACTCATTCAGAGGGTTTCAGCGTGCGTGTGTGTGTGTGTATGTCTGTGTCTGTGTGGGAGAGAGTGTGTAAGTAAGTGTGTGTGTGTGTGTGTGCGTGTGTAGTACTAAGGTGTGTATGATGCTTTTAGTTTTGTGTATTATTATATTTGAACCACCAGTGAACCTCCATTAAATGCCAACCAGACAAGAACATGCAGGATGAAAGGTGAAAGAGCAGAAGGGGTGAAGAGAAGAGCTAATGAGAGAACATAAAGAGAAAAGATTTAACCCTCCCTCTCTCTTTCTCTGTGTGTCTCTCTGTCTTTCATTTTTTCCTGCTCAGCTTGACTGTTTCTCATAGTAATAACCCATGTGATGGACAGCTAGTTGCCACCAATCACAGGTCTGGTGTGTGTCTGAGGGCCAGCCTTGGAGCCTGTTAGCATGTTAGCGAGCGACAGCATTATAAGCAAGGGGCACTTTATTGTTTATGTAGTCACAGATGAAAGGCCACAAGCAGATGCAGGCTCAGGGACACAGGTGCAGAGACACATACACACACACACACACACACACACACACAAACACACACACACTTGCAAATATACACAATATCTACCCACACAAACACACACACACATATACCCACACATGCATATTTATGTAGGCCTATATAGGCACACGCGTGAATGCATAGTAACACAACGACCAAACGCATGGTTGGTGGGATGAATTATTCATGTGAATCAAATGGTTACATGAGCACCACTTCAAAGACCTTCATCCATGTATGTTCATTCATGTATGCTACGGTCTACAGACAGAGCAATATTGTTACAACCTGTGATTAAAATGCACACACACACACACACACACACACATACACTGTTCTTCACCTTCGCCTCATCCATTATTCCCGTATATTGGGACACCTTGGTGGCTATTATCCCTGACATAATGAGCCTTTTCCCCTCTATGTCCACAGCCTGACCTTTCAATACAGATTGCTTATGATTCTCTTTAACCTGTATATAAATCACAAAAAATAACTAATGAAATTCTTTAGACAGATATGATAATATACATATTAGCTTCAAGGACAAAATTAAACTGTATAAAAAGCACACACAAACATCTGAATTGGAATCAGAATTAGAATCAGAATCAGAATCAGAATCAGAATCAAAATCAAAATTGGATTCTCCACTGCTGAAAAATTAAAACCAGTGCCATTTTTGACCACAGCTACAGCACACTTTGCTCGACAGGTCCCTCCTGACCTCCTTAAATGTGCCTCCTCTTCCCCCTCTAACTCAGCTGACCCTGAGGAAGCTGACATGGTGTGAATAACTCTCTGGGACTGTGAGGCTGTGAGGATGTTGCTACGGGGGAGATGTGGGCTTGATGACAGGCTGTTGTGACGCTCGGCGAGAGCATTTTTATAACACTAAGAGAACGTTTGAGGAGATTGTGCCCACGGGCATCAGCATTCTCGCGCTGCCCCATCTGCCAGCAGCTCAGCCCGGAGGCTTCTTGTGTGTCAGGGTCACCACACACACACACACACACACATGCTTATTCTGCTGTGTTGGCACCCACTCGCATGGCATCATGTCTTTCAATCCTGTGACTATTACTAACACAGTTTCAGTGACATATAGTACTGCAGCTTCTCTCAGTCACCTCAGGGTGGCCAGAGATAAACAGTGATTATTCTCTCTCAATCTCTCTCTCTCTCTTCTCTCTCTGTTTCATTCCATTTCTTCCTCCATAACATGTCTTCATGCCACTACTCTCCTTGTCTATCTCTGGGTATCGTTCTTTCTTTCTTTCTCTCGTATTCTTTTTTTTCCTTTTAATCTTTAACATCTCTCTTTTTTTCAATCCATTTGTCTCTCTTTCTCTCTCTCTCTCTCTCTCTCTCTCTTCTTTCACCACCTCTTTCACTGTAATCCAATTGAGCCACTCTCTTCTGTCTTCCATGAAACAGCCATCAGATTTATTGGCTCTCGATTGCCTGCTTGCTTAGCCTGCTTACTGGATAGCTGAGTGTGTGTGTGTGTGTGTATGTGTGTGTGTGTGTGTGTGTTTGTATGTGCGTGCGTGCGTGTGTGCACCACGCCATGAGACGGTAATTAAGCCTTGCACTGAGCAGTGGCCTCTCTGGGTTGATCCCCATTAAAGTGAGACTCCGTGGGGTGATGATTTTGGATGTGGGCTAAAGGCACTTGTCGGGGTGATTGCTTCATGGAGGTTGACATTCCCTCGCGCTCTCCAGACCTCTTTCCTGCCAAACACTCCCCCAGTGGGCACGTGAGTATGTGGTCTTAGCCCTTTGGCTTTGCAGCCAAATCGTGCTCTTTTAGAGATAATATAGATGTGTCATCTCACCCTCTTTGGCCAAATCCTGCCCTGATAGCGTCTTACTGTGTAGTTTAGCACTGTGGCCCTTAAACCAAATCCTGCTCCGATAGGGACTTTAGCTGTGTGGTTTAGCCCCGCAGCTGTGCTGCCAAATCCTGCCCCTAATAGGGATGTAGTGACATAATTTCACCCTCTGGCTCTGCTGCCAAATTCTGCTCCTTATAGAACACTGGAAGGCCACTTGAAACTCTCTAAAGTCTGCCAGTCTGGAAATCAGGCTTTGCGTTGTGCTAACAACTTTTTTTTACATTATTTTGCAATTCGAAGCAGGACATCTCGTCACCGCGACAAGGGATGTGCTGCTGAGAGCCGTCTGCTGGCACATCGTTGACCTTCTTCCCACAATCCCCCTCTCTCTCTCTCTCTCCTTAATATTCATGCTGAGAGTTACATTAGCATTGTTAGCATGAAATATGGATGCTGTTGGGGAACAGAGTGCTGTTCGACCTTTCACTAAAGCTCCAGAGAGGGCAGAGAGAGAAAATGTGCATGTTTGTGTGTGTGTGCATGTGTGTGTAAGAGAAAGAGAGAGAGAGAGAGAGAGAGAGAGAGAGAGAGAACAAATACAGAGCAAAATGGGTAGAAAAGGAACCATTCTATACAGAGAAATTGTGCATACATGAATCCAGTAAGGCCTCAGAAAGTATTTGGTGACCAAAACAAAACAAAAACTTTGAAAAACAAAGGAGAAAATTGACATGAAAAAAGAATGAGGAAAAGAGATGGACAAAATAGAAAATCAGCAAGTAGAAGAAAGAAGGAGAAAAGTTTGAATGAAAGAATGACAGTCAGAGTGACAGATGACTAAAAGGGAAAAAATCTCTGCACTGGGAAAAAGATGGAGAGAGAGAGAGAAAGAGAAAGAGAGAGAGAAGTACAGTGTGAGGAACAAGTGGGCTACAGATGGACTGAAGAGGAAGAAAGGGAGAGATGGACAGAGACAGATGGACGTAGATAAAGCACATGCAAAAGACAGTTTGATAGCATGTGTGTGTGTGTGTGTGTGTGTGTGTGTGGTGTGTGTGTGTGTGTGTGTGTGCGTGTGTATTCTGTGAGAAAGGGAGGGAGACAAAGAGACAGAGATGGATATAGAGGAAAGAAATAAAGATGGCAAAATGAGACATCAGTTTAGTAGTAGAAGTGTGTGTGTGTGTGTGCGTGCGTGCGTGTGTGAGTGTGTGTGTGTATGTATGTATGTGTGTGTTTGTGGAGAGGATTATGGTGATTCCAAAATTTTAGGTGACATTAGTTAACATGACACACAGATTAAGATAGAGGGAGACAGAGTGAGAGACTGATGGAGTGACAGGTGTGGACTGACAGACAGAAGCACAAAGAAAAATGGACAGTCTGACAGACACCAACTTGACAGACAGACAGACAGACAGAAAGAGGGAGCGAAGGAGAGTTGCTGTTGTGCTGCTGTACCCCTGGGGTGGCCTGGAGTGTCTCTCGGGCCTACAGACAGCACACTGGAACAGTTTTACTACGCAGAAGACAGAAAGACACACACACATACATACACACACACACAAACACACACACACACCAAAACAGCATACCCAAGTCACAGCCTGATGCACCCTCATGAAGATAAACCTCAAACCTGCCTGGCAACTTAGCCCAGAGAGAGAAAAAAGGGAGGAAGAGAGAGAAAGAGAAAGTGATACTGTCAGAAGAGAGACTGTCAGAGACAGAAAGGGAGAGTGAGAGAGAGAAAAAAAGAGAGCAAGAGAGAGAGAGATGTACAGAAACTCTCCTCCCACACTGAATCGAATCGTTGGAGTATTTTGCTATTGAGTGTTATTTCATGCTTGAGTCCCCTCAGCGGCCGTAAAGCCAGAAGAACACAAAGTTAGGATGATAAAGCAGGCAGCTGCAGCGAATGCGCTCTCATCACACCACGAGAGCAGGAGGGGGGAGACGCATCGCCGGGAGATGGGAGGGAGGGATGGAGGGAGGGAGGGAGAGAGAGGAGAGAGAGAAAGAGGAGGAGGGCATGAGGGAAGGAGAGAGAGAGAGAGAGAGAAGAGGCATGAGGAAGAAGACAGAAGAGAGAGAGAGAAAGAGGAGGGCATGAGGAAGGAGAGAGAGAGAGAGGAAGAGGGCATGAGGTAAGGAAAGAGAGAAAGAGAGAGAGAGAAAGAGGAGGAGGGCATGAGTGTTTTTCTGTGAACTATTGTATGAATGTGTGAGCTTGTGTGTGCATGTGTGTTGATATGTGTATGTGTGTGTGTGTGTGTGTGTGTGTGTGTGTGTGTGTGTGTGTGTGTGTGTGTGTTGGTATGTGTGTGTGTGTTGTGTGGTGTGTGTGTGTGTGTTGGTATGTGTGTGGTGTGTGTGGTGTGTGTGTGTTTTATTTCTCTGTGTTTGTGCATATATACTTTATTCGTCATAAGACAATGTAAAAGGTCCATTTATGTCACTGTATGCAAATATGTATTTTGTTTGGAGTCCTATTGTAGACAATCACAATCGACTATTTGATCTCTGCTGTCCCACGTCCCAACTGTTCACCATGCTGAACTAATAGCAAAGTGAACACAAAGCCCAGACAAGCTTTGAACATGCAAAGCTAACCTCTACTGTGAAACATGTACAAATCCAATCAGATACTGTCAGTACCAGCATCTCACCACCTCCCAGTCCAGCAACATACACACATCTCTGTCAAAGCTCACTACATACCAACATTAGAACACACAGATTTACACCTACCGTTACAAAGACACACACCAACAAGTACATAGGTATGTGTGTGTGTGTGTCACACACCTTCACACACATTTACAAGACAAGCATGCCTTCCCACGTCCCTCAGTAATTGGTTTGTATCATTGGGAGCCAGACACAATGGCTGGAGTGTGACAGAGAATTTAAGTGTACAATTTAATACCGCCCCTGCCATTTATCCAGATTAGTCACGCATGCACACACACACACACTCACACACATATGCTCAGACACACACATTCTCTCTCTCTCTCTCTCTCTTGCTCTCCATTTCATACACACACAAAAACACAGACACACACAACACAAACAGTATCCTGATAATGAGCACACTACTAGATGAGGCTAGGGGGTCATGTGGTGTGTTTAGAGTAGGTTTACATTTTGTACACGTCTGTGTCTGGTCTGGCTTCTGATGTGTGTGGGAAGAGTGTATATGTCTGTGTGTGTCTATGTGAGACTCTTTGTTTTGGTCAGTGTAGATGGGGGATTTTTTTATGAGGGATTACTTCACTGTCTTGTCAGGCAAAATGGGTTTCTGTGCCACCTGCCCTACTTACAAACACACACACACACACACAAACACACACACACACACATACACTCATTAACAAATAAATGCATATACAAACATATGCATACATTGACAAACACATAAAACATACAAACACACATAGTAGGCCTACAGTATGAATCAACAATACACACACACGCAAACACACACACAGCCACATTTGGAATGTTTTTTGAGCCCTCAAAAGAAGCTCTTTAACAAAGCAACAGTGAGTCAGCCTAATGTGCGTCATTCAGTCTCATTTTCTCACAGGCAATACACATACACACACACTCCAAAATGAAACACCTGTAACACACACACACAGATACTCACTCAGACACCCCCCCCTCTCACACACACTTACACACACAAAAAAGAAACATCTGTAAACCACCCACTCATGCACTTAACAGTAGCCCTCAGTGTGTAGCCTAAACCCAGGTTCCCAGTGTTTGACCGCTAACTTCCTGACTCCTCTGATCCTCTCCTCTCTCTGATCCCCTACTCTCACTGTGCTCACTGGCTCTAAGCTCACAGACAATGGGAACCTATGAGGTTAAACAGCATGAAGCAAAACCTAAACTATTTACCTGGGAATTATACCCACCCTGTTATCGTTGCGCACCTGAGCCCCACCCAACGTCCTAGGCGATTACCTGTGACTGGGTGTCATTTGTTTTGCAAACCAGACCCTCTGATACAGGCAGGCTGACTGGGTTTCC
The DNA here is from genome assembly GCA_015244755.2 of Tenualosa ilisha. Taxonomy (NCBI): domain Eukaryota; kingdom Metazoa; phylum Chordata; class Actinopteri; order Clupeiformes; family Clupeidae; genus Tenualosa; species Tenualosa ilisha. The sequence goes on along the minus strand of PYXC01002775.1, from coordinate 1,571,562 downwards.
TTGTAACTCTCACTGGGTGTCAGTTGGCAGGTTGACGAGGGGATGGCCCAAAGCGGGCTGCTTGAAACATGAGTGGCTGTTTGTCATGTGCAGGTGATGCAGCAGCAGACTTCATGTCAGGACTTGCATTGTTTGCTGTGTTTGCATGGTATGACAACTTCTTTTTCTTTTCTCTTTCTCTTTCTCTCTCTCTCTGTCTCTTTCTTGGCGAATGTCTCTCTGTCTGTCTCTCTCTCTCTCTCTCTCTCTCTCTCTCTCTCTCTCTGTCTTTCACAGAACCGGTTTGGGCTGTTCTCATGTATACCTGACTCACTAGCTCCACCCTCTTCCACCCGTATGTCACTTCCTGGGCTGTAGTGTCACCTGTTCGAGGGTAAATTCTCTCTCCCTCTCTCTCTCTCTCTCTCTCTCTCTTCCTCAGTCCTAGCACACTCTGTTTCTCTGGGGTCTGTAGTACCCTCCCTGGGGCCATTGAACTGCTAGCATACACATACCATAAAGAAATACCTTCAAACAGAGGAGCAGTGCGCTGAGAAGAGTCAAAACAAAAAGGAGCAAAGTTCTCCCCCTCCACTTGTCTTGCGATCTGTCGTTTCTCTTGCAAGACTGACCAGTCTAGGATTACAGCCTCTCACTGGAGTTCACCTGGGCAGGTGAGACAGAAAACACACACAGACACACACACACACACACATACACACAAACATTTGCCTTCATAGACATTTTCTGAAACAGTGTGTTAGTCTAAAATCTATTGAGTGACGGGAGATGATTGCCGTCTCATGTCAGTGTTTTCTTTAATATCAAACTCTAAGGGACTTAGTGAAGGTTAAAGAGCTGAAGGTTGACTGGCTGTCAGCTAACCAGGCTGAGGAGACTGGCAGATGTCTTTCACTGCGTCATGTGTTGGTAGGGCATTCAGTTCAGCTAGCCTTTGTTGTTGCTTTTGGACAGCAGGTGAGAGGCAGATAAAGAGAGAAAGAGAGTGTGTGTAAGTGTGTGTGTCCTATTGCTGTGTGTTTCTGTCTGCTGGTAACTGTGAGATCACTGTCATTTTGTTTCACATGTAAGCTGTTTGCAGTGTGTTAATATTTATATATTTGTGTTGATGGGAATTAGCGTATTTGGACTGGCTGCTGATGGGTGAATTCCCAAGTGATTTATGTTCTTGCCCCTAAATGACACGCCCTGTGTGTAAGGTCCTTGCACTGTATATAGACAGCAAAAAAACTAATATGCAAATACTCACTGATGAGCGCAGACTCTCTTTTTCACACATGCACACACACCTAAAAACACACACACACACACACACACACACACACACACCTAAACACACTCACATACACAAACACAAACACACACACACACACACACACACACATATGCACATAAACACACCCACACACACACACACACACCTAAACACACTTACACACACACATACACACTTAAACACACTCACTCGGTTCAGCTGCAATAAAAGAAGGGAGTGTGTATGCCTGTGAGAGGAAGGCCTCTGGGAGTGTGTGCATGCCTGTACTGTACGTTATGTAATCTCCATGTGCTCTATGCTGTTTTAATGAGAAAGCTGCTGAGGTACAGAGCCAGGGGCGCTTCTGAATGTTCCTGCACATTTCAGCAGCTTCACAATGTACAAGGGTCTCTCTGCAAGGACATCACTGCCAGTGGAGGTCCCCTGGAAGCACACGTGGGAGAATAGCCATGAAGCATCTCTGAGAGGATTTGAGGGTTTGAGTGTGAATGGGGTGGACTCTGAGTGCTGACTCAATATATGTTTTAAGTCATTTTGATCCTTTCCTGGTTCTCTCTCTCTCTCCATCCTTATTGGGAGAGTTGGAGTGGTTAGGGGTTTGGCAATGCTATTTTTTACTCTTCCTTATTATATATATATATATATATATATATATATAACTATTTGCAACCTTCTTTCTGTCACCAAAGTATTGTCAAAGTTTGCACAAACTTTCTATGTCTAACTTTGTTCCTTTTCTGGGCATTTTTCTCTGAATTCTTTCTTAGTCTCTCTCTCCTTCACTTTCTCTCTCCTTCCCTTTTTTTCTCTCTCTCTCTCTCTCTCTCTCTCTCTTTCACTCTCACTCTATCTCCCCTAATCTCTCTCCTTCTCATGTGCCCTATTCTGTTTCTCCAAACCCTTTAATCATTGATTAACATCATAATTATTAATCAGCCATGTGATGCTGGCTTCCAGAAAAGTGCCATTGGGCCGGATGGCAAAAGGCTACTCATTACTCCTAGTGCCACCTTACCCAGAACCTGATCTCGTAAGTGGAGATAGCATTTTAATACGGCACTCTGGCATGGTAACGTAATTTTGCTATGGCACCTCTTAGTAGCCTGATACCGTTAGAGGATATGGTGTTTTAATATGACACTTTGGCGTAGTTATGTAGTCTTGCTGTGCCAGTATTAATCTGATCCTGTTAGAAGATATGGCATTTTAATATGGCACTGTGACGTAGTCAGTGAGTTTGCCATGGCACCTCTTGGCAGCCTGATTCTGTTCGAGGAGATGGCGGAGATGGCACCATAAACCAGCACTGTTATATTAGAGGAGGCAGAGCTTGCTATGATACCTTTTGACATCCCAAGCCTGGAAGAGGAAAGGGGCTTTTAATAGCTCCTCATAGACCTGCACAGCAATTGACACTGTGAATCATCTGATCCCAGATCAGCCAATAACTTAGTTTGGATTCAGTACTTCCAGGCAATGGGTGGGCTTCCCAAAAGCATCAGCTTAATAAGTTTTCTCAAGAGCATCACTGAATGGCTGCCATTGTTGAATGGTGAGGGGGGAGGGAGGGGGGGACTATTATTTTGAACACTCCCTCTCACTCAGAGGTATAGCTGAGGCTGCCCAACAATTTTTCTGGGCAACACAGCTTTGATCACTCTGCTCCCCCATCTCTCTCTGTCTCTCCCTATCTCTCTCTCTTTCTCCCTCTCTCTTTCTCTGTCTCTCTCGGTGCTCTCAGCAGACCTGCTCATTAACTGCAGCAGGACTGGTGAGCTGCGGCCGATCAGCGTGGACTCATCATTAGCGTGCTCATCTGAGGAGCTTTGCACAGGGACCTGCTCCGCTCCACTAAATGAGCATGTCTCTTTCATCCACAGACCTCCTCATTTGCCTTCCATTTCAATGTGTGTGTGTGTGTGTGTGTGTGTGAGAGAGAGAGACAGAGAGAGTCACCCCTTTAAATGAATGTCACACCTTGACTTTTTCTCTCTCAAGTCTCAAATGGCTCAGGCAAACATACCTTAAGATTTGGTGTAGACATAAGGGCTGGTCTTCAACAAGGGGTACAGCTTAAAGAAGAATGTACCGTTCCCAAACACCAGCGTGTCTGAACAAAAACCGGAATGCGAAAGAAGTCACAGTCAAACACATAATAACACACACACACACACACACACACACACACAAGAATGTGCCAAATACATAGCAAAACACACACAGAGAGACAGAGAGAGCGAGAAAGAGAGAGAGAGAGAGAATCACAGAAACTAGCAGTGTTGTGTTTTTCAACTAACCTAAAATTATGTTTCCTGTTAGCATAGATATGAATCTTCTTGTTTTGATTTTTATCTGTGTGTGTGTGTGTGTGTGTGTGTGTGTGTGTGTGTGTGTGTGTGTGTGTGTGTGTGTGTGTGTGTGTGTGTGTCTGTGTGCATGCGCGTGCGTGTGCGTGTGTGTATATATGTCTCTTTCTGTTTGAGTGTGTGTGTGTGTGTGTGTGTGTGTGTGTGTGAATGTGTGTGTGTGTGTGTGTTTAATTGGTGGTGTGCCAGCTCCAGTTTGGCCTTTATCAGTCTGGCTGTTTGACTTTTTTGATGAGGCGGTCACTTGTGCTTTGGGCTTGGATGGATGTTTGTCGTGTAAGCACTCAGCATGTGTTTGGGAGGGAATTTGCACTTTGAAAAGGCAATGCTCATGGCTGCTCTCAAGGAGCCAGAAATGCTGACACACACACCCCAACACACACACACACATACACATACACACACACACACGCACACACACACACACACACACACACACACACACAGCATAACTATCGCGTAAACAAGCTACAACAAAAAACAGTCCTCTCATAGGAACTGGCTGATATGAAGAACATGTCTGTAAGAATGTGCCTGTATGATCATCGAATCATCTCTGCAGAGATTGAGAAAGAGGCAGAAGGTGTGTGTGTGTGTGTGTGTGTGTGTGTGTGTGTGTGTGTATAAGTGTATATGTCTGTGTGTGTGTGTGTGTGAATAAATGAGGGCAAGAGAGACAAAAGAATCTGATGACCAAGATGGATTCTCTCCAAAAAATGTCACAGGGGGAACGGAACATCATCCCAGGGAGCCCCCTGTGTTATTACTTCACTGGTCATTAAACATTCATCTGGTGCTGGGGACATGAAAGAGCCTCTCTCTATATCAGCGTTAGGCTTGTGCCACTCATAATTCTGAGTTATGAAGTGTATGCTGACCCCACACGGGCTGTCACTAAGAGCAGAGGGCTTTGCTCAGGCTTCTTGCTGTCTGTCCCGGGGCAGAGTGTCTCCATGGGCAGGCTTCCTAAGCTTCAGTAAAACAAAAGAAAGGAATGAAATATTCCCTTCTAAGTTGTTTGTTTTCCTCACAGATTTATTTCTCTTTCTCTATGTGCTTCTCTCTCTCTCTCTCTCTCTCTGTATCACTTCTTCTCTCATTCTTTTTCCCTCTGTCTCTCTCTTGTCTTGTCTTGTCTCTCTTTCTTTCCTCTGTTGCTGATGCTTCAGCTGACGGGAAGTGAAGTTCTGGAAAATTCCGCCCGAGATAAACTCAACCTAATCAGTTTCCAAATATGCAGTGTATGTTTCAGAAGTTTATGCTCTCTTTGTGTGTTGTGGGAGGTTGCAGAGATAATCTGTAGGGTTGGGTCTTTGTGGAGGGAATGAGGAGATTAAAATAGAAAAGTATATTTACCCCTCCCAGTGGGCACCTAGCTTTTTGCCATGTCTTCTCTTCTCTTCTCTTCTCTCTTTTTTTTTTCTTCCTTCTGTTTCACCCGTATCGCATCTCTGAGCGAGTCTTTAGTCACAGGTATGGCAGTGAATGCCAGCACTAGCTAATGAGTTTTGCCCTGTCAGTTGCCTCAGGCTTGGGTGTGTCAGTTAGCTTTGTGGGTACACTGAGTTTTCTGTGTGTGTGTGTGTATGTGTGTGTGTGTGTGTGTGTGTTGGAGAGGGAACTTCTTGCTTGTGTAAATACTGCACTAAGTGTTTTTTTTTTCTTATGCTGTTTCTTGAGTGTTCTCAAAAATTTCAGATGTCTTCATGGGTGTGTGTGTGTGTGTGTGTGTGTGTGTGTGTGTGTGTGTGTGTGCGCTTGTGTGTGCTTGTGTATGTGTATGTGTTTGCGCACGTGCGGATGTGCACGTGAGTGTGAGATTGCAGCAAAACGTGTGTGTCGTGTGCCTCTCGAATCCTGACAAATGTCACACTCTCACGGCTGCTGTTCAGATGAGATTGTCAGTCATGGTCTCCTGGTTTCTCTTGGGCTTCCTGTAACCCAGTTTAATTTCCTCTCTGTCCACTTATCAGCCGGTGGCTACTGCTAACACTACCTCTGTGTGCAGCGGCCTCACCGGGCCTCTATCTCAGCGGCAGATAGGCGTCCACTTCTGAAGTGGGGTGGGTGGTTGCATTGAAAAAGTACTTCATTGGTCATGATTCACTCAACAGAACTTCAGCTAACAGTTCTTGTACTACACTTTCAGGTCAAGCAAGCTCACTGAGACAGCTTTAAATCAGGAATAGGATTTAAGCTGTAGACCCAACCATTCTTTCTGAATGGAAAAAAATCACTGCATTTATGATTTCAGATAAAACTGATCATATGATTTCAAATGATTAGCTGTTTTTCTTGCATGCATGTATTCTGGCATTATGCAGGCTGTGTGTGTGTGTGTGAGAGAGAGAGAGAGAGAGAGAGAGAGAGAGAGAGAGAAGGAGATTCCTATGGGGTTACTTAACCTCTGACAAGGATTATCACATGAAGAGAAGGGGTTCCCAGGCACGACTCTGACTGTTCTCATATCCTTTGCTCCTGCTGAAATCACCGAGGCCTTTGTCCTTAGGGAGCACACCGACACACCCATTCACATACTATGTACAGACAGCCAAGCTTACAATGCCATACACTCACACACACACACTAGTACACACACACACACACACACACACACACATACTGCATGATCTTTTGGCTGAGTGGTGTGTCAAGACAGCACAGTGTGAGGTCTGTGAATGGGACAGCCAATGGCAAGTGCCGGCTTGGCCAATCAGCACATAGCTTTGTCAGCTGGGCGTCTGATCAGCTGCCAATAAGACGGCTGTTGTCTTGGTGACGTTCTGGATCCTCTCAAAGCAGACGACTCTGTCCATCTGTATGTGATTTACTGCCAGGAAAAGGGTAGTTTTCTTTAGTTCTCCCTCTATTTCTGCCTTTCTTTCTTTCTTTCTCTCTCTCTCTCATACACACACATACTCTCTCTATCTTCTCTGTGTGTATATTTATCTAGCCTTCTGTAGTTCTTCCATAGAGTTCACTGAGACGTGGTGCTGACTGAGAGACTGAGGCAGGATAAGTTCATGAGAAGCAGAGGTAAATGGAGATGCCTGAAGCCTAGCACAGGACGATTAGATGTAGATGAGACGGAGTCTCTTTCCTGACCTCAATTTTTCTGACATCATTGTTACCATAACAAACACTGACTCTTACCGTTATTGATGTCACTGATGCTGTGTCCATTATCTGTCTGTCTGTCTATCTTTCTTTTAATAGCCTGTCTATATACATGTCTGTTTGCCTGCCTGTCTGTCTGTCTGTCTGTCTGTCTATCTATCTGTCTGTCTAGCTGTATTTCTATATCTGTGTCTCCCGTGGGTTTCATTCCCAGTGCTCTTTAAGGGTTAGCTTAAAGTCTTGAGTGAGGATTGATATTTGATATGTGTGGGGCTGGCCTGTGGAATGTGCCTCTGAACAGTTTCATATTTATTCCTGAAGCCAAGATGGAAAACGAAATGAGAATGAGATGGAGGTCACCTGTGCTACTGCTGTGCAGGCCAAACACAGTGAACCTGATACAGTCTCACATCAGCCTGTGTGTGTGTGTGTGTGGTGTGTGTGTGCTTGTGTGTTTAATTATGTGTGTGCGACGTGTGTGCTTGGTTATGTGTGCGTGTATATGTGTGTTTATGTGCATGCATGTGTGTATGTGTGTATGTGTATATGTGCGTACATGTGTGTGTGTGTGTTTGCATGTGTGTGTGTGCGCGTGTGTTTATGTGTGTGTGTGTGTGTGTGTGTGGTAAAGCAAGGGAAAGCAACAGAAAGAGAAAGAATGTGGGAGAGAGGGAGTGAAGCTTGCCACACCAACTCACACTAAGATTACAAAGCCTGTCACACCCTGATGGGTTTGAATCAAAGACCAAACAAGTGATACCAGATCTCCTCCCCCCCCCACCTCTATCTCTCCTTCTCTGTATATTTTGTTTTTCTTTTCTTTTCTCCTCCTTCTCTCTTTCTCTCCTTCACACAGTGCAATGGATCTCCATGCTATGTGAAAACTTCCCTGCCAAGGTCACCCAAGCTCACCCAAAGGTCTCAGCGCTCACACCCGTCTCCCTCCACCCACCCACCCACCAGAGCTGGCCCCCCCACTCTACCCCCACCTCCCCAGCGTCATGGAAGTGGAAGTGGAGGAACTAGAGGCCATGGGCGCGGCGGCCCCCGCCCCTGCCCCTTACCCTTCCAGCTGCCCCCCTGTCCTGGCCCCCCCGTCGGCCCCTCCGCCCGACCTCTGCCCCGCCTGTGGTCACCGCCACCTCCACGAGGAGAACCACGAGTACAACTACTGCGACGAGGTGGACGACGACCTTATGTGCCACATCTGCCTGCAGCCGTTTGTCCGGCCGCTGGACACGCCATGCGGTCACACCTACTGCCAGGAGTGTCTGACCAGCTTCCTGCTGGAGAGTGACTTTTGTCCCATGGACCGCCTGCCCCTCATGCTTCAGAGCTGCCGCCACTCCAGCCTGCTGGTGATCAAGCTGCTGGACAAGCTGGCCGTCTCGTGCCCCTTCAGCGAGCACTGTGAGGAGGCGATGCCTCGCGGTGAGCTCCAGGACCACATCAAATACAGGTGAGAGGGAAGAAGGGGTCAAAGGGCGCCCCAGTGGCTGATGGGATTGGAGTGGGAAGCTCGGGTGCCTAAAATAGCACCTATCTCTCCCTGTCTGTCTGCCTGTCTCTCTGTCTGTCTATCTCTCTGCTTGTCTGTCTGTCTTTCTGTCTAACTGTCTCAACAGACTTTCCACTGAGTCTCCCGTTCCCCTTCTATTCCTTTCTATTGTTTTGTATTTTATAGAATGCAATTGGCCATTTTTATGCTGTGTTTAGCATGAGGATAAAAAGTCCAAAGTGCACCTCAGGGAATCTCAGAATTGAAATGAAAACTGTAAAAACTGCTCTCTCTCTCTCTATCTATCTATCTCTCTTTTGACTTTCTCTTTTTCGACTGCTCCCAGTCTGTCAAGAAAACTCTTTTTCTCAAAGTGCTTTTGAACTTCTTGATCCTTTTCACTCTTTTCAATGTGCTGTCACATCACATCGAAGGCATTCTTTCATTTGTATGCTATGTTCAGTTTTCTGTTTGCTTATTGGCAATGCTGGGTAGTTTTCTCTCTCTCTCTCTCTCTCTCTGTCTCTCTCTGGATCATTGTGAGCTTCTTTATTTGAACACACAACAGCACAATTAAATGCAAATAGGTATTTAGTGGATGTCCAAATAAGCCGGCGCTGCATAAAGGTAAGTTGAGCATTCCCTTCACGTTTATGTTTCTGTTGCGTGAAAGGCTTTTCATTATGAGCTCACAATGTGTTCGCCTTGTCAATGTTTTACAGTTTTAAAGGGAAACGCCGATTGTGTGTGTTCTCTTTTATCTTAAAGAGTTCTAAGAACTAATGCCTTGTTACAACAATAAAGTCTGTCATAAAGTTATGTGATGCTATAATTTACGTTCAACAGTGTGCCTGACTAGTTCTTGGCCATGTGTGTTCATAGATTTAGTATCCTTTAATGACCATGTATTTCCCTTGTTAGGGCATACAACAAATAAGTTAGCCGTACGCCCAATTCACACAGCAAGTGATGCATAGCATAGCAGCCACGGTTTCTTTATTTTGCTGCACACATTGATACATTAGGGCAAATGGTTAGCTGTTTTCATACAGTTCAAATGGGAGCTGGCATTAGTATTGTATTGGAGATGTTTGAGATGCATTGGAAAGTTTCTGGTGTGAATAACTGCTTTTTAACTGTGACTCGTTGCTTAATCTCTGCTTGAGGTGTCAGTCAGACCACAGTCTTCATCAGCTTGATGTCCTCAAACAGGAAGCCCTGAGCTCCCAATGACGCTCAGGGTTTGCATCGTTCATTAATACTGGCTGCTCTATTATCTGTAGCACCACACACAAGCACCATTTTGTACAGATCCGCATAAAATGCCCTTGGATTGAGCACCATTTTAAATTATTATGAGTACATGGCATTATTGGGCTCCACCCTTAAAAGTGGGATCCTATTACTGTAAGTAGAGACAGTAAATTCTGCCCTCAGTACTGCATGGAGTGACAGGGAACAATTAGGACAATAAGGCAACGTGGTGCTGTAAATTATCACACTATCACAATCTTTATGGTGTTTAGTGGTGTGTTTGTATATGTGTGTATGTGTGTATGTGTGTGTGTGTGTGTGTGTGTGTGTGTGTGTGTGTGTGTGTGTGTGTGTGTTTGTGGGTGGGTGGGTAGATGTGTGTCTGTGTGTGTTTGTCTGCATGCGGTGTATTTCAGATAACAAGGGAGAATGTGTGTGTGTGTGTGTGTGTGTGTGTGTGTGTTGTGTGTGTTTGTGTACATGAGTGCATATGTCTTTATTTGGTTGTTTTGTCTCGTTTCTCGTATCCTTTCTCCTCCAGTGTTCTCTGTTGCTGCTTTGATTGTCCCAATCGGCCCTTGAGGTGACCTCTCTGGTTAGCTCACTGAGAGCTCCCTCTCCCTCTGTATTTTTCCCCCGGGACTGAGTACTAACGAGATCCCTGCTTTCATCTCGACCACAGGCGAACCTCATATTTACACATAATTGTTTAAAGGCCAGCAGTTTTGCTTTCCCATTTTCCAGGCTTCTTTCTGGGTTCCCATCGCTCAGTCTGCCCGAAGGGCTGAGCTTGTATTAATTGCATTTTGTTACGCACCAATAGAGGCTTCTCCTCTCATTTACATTTTTTCTCAGCACTCCCGCAAAAGGACCTCAAGCCTCTAGTGTTTTGGGGACATTTGGAGACTCAGACTCCTGGGCTTTTCTCCTCGTCTGGGCTACTCCACCTCTTCTCCTCTCTCATTTCTTCTTTTTTTCTCTTTTCTCCTCTCTTCTCCTCCCCTCTTTCCTCTTTTATCTTGCTCTCTCTTGTCTTACCCCCTCTCCTACCACCCCCTTCTCCCTTCCCGTTCACTAATAAAGCACTGTTTGTTTGTTGTTCCTGGAAATCCTCATTAAAGGTTCAGTCTTCAATTCATTTTTGGGACAGGTTGTCAATCTTTGTGCTCAATAACCAATCAAATGCCACCATTCCCTTCCATGTTCTTGAAGCAGTGCTGTGATAGGCTGGCATTGTTTCTAGCTTGGTCTGAGCTACGATGCATGTTCTTCATCTGCAGAGCCTGAAAAGTCTGTTGCTGGGAGGTACTTTTTGAGTACAGAAATTGAATGGATCTAGAGGACTCTGAGGAGTTTTTTTGCTGAATCTGACAAAACAAGTGTAGGAATTAAATTTCAGTTCAATTCAGTTCACTTCATTTGTTCCCTAGGGACAGTTTAAAAAGATTGCGTAGAGAAACTAAGCAACAATTCACACATAGCAATTTGAATACCGACTTTACCTTTAACTCCCTGTCTCTGCCTTTCTCTCTTACTTTCTCTTTCTCTCTCTCTCCTTCTCTTTCTCCTTTTTTTTCCTCCCGACTGCATCTTCTCTCTCCCCCTGTGTTTGTGGCTGGGGTCAGGCCTCTGGAGGAGGGAGCTGGCTGTTGTGGTTGACCCCATTCCTCTCCACAGAGGCGTGCTGGGTGAGTGGTCTCCCAGGGGACACCAAGGGTTGGAGAGTGCCGCTGCAGGGGAGTCTGGGATATCTCCTCCACAAGGACAGGAGCCCATGCCTGGCATCATCTGAGAATAGTCAGGTCTGCCATGCTGCCTACTGCAGACACTATACCATGTTGTGATCGTGTTGTGTCGTTACGGTTTCCATCCACCATGACTGCTGTGTGTTTGTGTCATTTCGTGTGTGTGTGTGTGTGTGTGTGTGTGTGTGTGTGTGTGTGCCATGGCAGGTGGTTCAGTGCACCATTGCCTTCCCCTGGCCATTGGCAGTGATGGCTGTGTGCATGATCGGTACTCTAGCAGTGTGGTAAGATGTCTGTGGTCTCGCACCAGGTCTTGCTTTTGTCTTGTGAAGTGCATGTGGCTTTGTGTTCCTGTTCGCGATGTAACGGTCGGTCTTGCATGTCCTCGGTCCATCCCCACAGTTCTGGGCTGTTTGAGTTGGCATGTGTAGGGTATATTTCTGCGGCTCTTGAACATCTGTCTGCTTCTGACCATCAGCTGGAGTCCTTATGTGTGTGTGTGTGTGTGTGTGTGTGTGTGTGTGTGTGGAGGGGGTGGTGTGTTCGACATTAGACCACCATCGCCTTTGTCCATGCGAATGAATGAGTTGTGTGGTGAATATGTTCATTATACTGTTCTGGTCACTACTGTTAATGTTATGTGAGACTGGATTTTTTTTTCACCAAAATAAGATGACAATCTGACCACAAATAAAATAAGAATCTAAACATGCAATGACTGAGATTGTACATGCATAATCAAGAGGAAGTTTAATATTTGTTGCTTGCCTTCGGTTTGAGTTTTTTTGTCTGATTTCCTATGGTAATCTTATTGGAATTTGTGTACAGTAGCAATGTATTTTCTTGTAAGAAAGCACAGATGTAGAAGCATAGAGAGAGCATATAATGGTGGTATAATAGTCTACTGTGTGTGTGTGTGTGTGTGTGTGTGTGTGTGTGTACAAGTGCGACTCCTTTAATAACCCTTTTCTGCATATCTCTCATCCCATATGCTATGCTCACACACACACACACGCACACACAAACACACACACACACACACACATACCCTACTTCCAGTATACATATTCATCTATAATTCAGTGAAGAAGCCATGCAGATGGCATGGAAAGATAAAAATAGTTGATGGATAATGGGAGTGTGAGAAGCGATCTCACAAAGCGGACATACACAGACATCAGAAACATGGTCAAAGATGAGAGTGGTGGATGTGAGGGGTAAATCACAGTATGAGTAATACAATGTGAGTTTTATGTTACAGGGTAAATTATAAGATGTGAGTGGTATACTACAAGATAAAAAAAATAACGTGTGAATGGTGTATACCAGGGTAAATGATGGGATTTGAGAGGAATGTTCCAGAAAGACTAAGATGTGAGTGGTATTTAGTATCACAGGATTATTGATAAGATGTGGTGGTAGGCTATACAATTATATATAGGCTGAATAATGATGAATACATAGGGGGCTGTGACAAAGCAGCAGCACCTTTATCACATTCAGCTCTAAGGGCCCTTGAGGATCCAAACTGACCTGAGGTCATTTCCCACGCACCACCTTTAGCTCCTGCTCATTTTCTACCATCATCATCATGTCCTCACCTTCTCATAAAAGCTAAACTTATATAACGTCAAAAATAAACAAACACAAGTAATGGCAGGTGTAGATACAAAGCTAGCCAGGAGGTTTGCCCAGGTTTGGATTTATGATACTGTGGGCATGGTCCAAATGTCACCCACATAAAAGCACATTCCCTATTTCAGAACTCTTTCTGTGAGTTTCTAATGTGATGGAGGGGGCCTACTCAAACACTGACATTTTCACTTGGCCATGCTGCCTCCCTCTCTGTGATATTTCCACGCATCTTCAGAGACGATGTGTGTATGATGCAAGTTTGTTGATGTATGTGTCTTCTTGTCTGTCTTTGTGTGTGTGTGTGTGTGTGTGTGTGTGTGTGTGTGTGTGTGTACGTACGTCCGTGTTGGTGTCAGCAGGAACGCTGTTCAAAGGCCCCCCACTTCCCCCAGGCCCCTCAGGGTTTGCGTTTACAGCTCTGAAGGAAGGATGACACAGAGGAGAAATGAGACAAGATGAAAGGAGACACGGGGGTAGAGAGAACGACAAATGATGCCCACGAGAGAGAGAGAGACAGAGAGAAACAGAGAAAGAGAGAGAGGAACAGAGAGAAAAAGATAGACACAGAGAGGGGGGGGGCATATTTGGTCATATTATTAATCTGGCTCTTTGAGGTCCCACGCATCTCTAGTCTTTTCCCTGCTACCAGATCACTGTGTTCTTCAAACAATAGGTAGACCTTCACTACAACTCACTCACTTACTATTAAGCCTTCCTCACTCACTCACTATCACTCACTCACCCCATTCACTCTACTCACTCACTCACTCACTCACCCTCTCACTCCACTTACTCAATCACTCACTCACTGTTAAGCCTTCCTCACTCACTCACTTACTCACTCACCCATTCACTCACTCACTCACTCACTCACTCACTCTTAAGCCTTCCTCAGTCACTCACTCACTCACTCACTCTTAAGCCTTCCTCAGTCACTCACTCACCCATTCACTCTCTCACTCACTCACTCACTCAACCGCTCAATCACTCTTAAGCCTTCCTTCCTCACTCACTCACCCATTCACTCACTCACTCACTCACTCACTCTTAAGCCTTCCTCGGTCTCTTACTCACTCACTCACTCTTAAGCCTTCCCCGGTCACTCACTCCCCCATTCACTCACTCACTCACTCACTCACTCACTCTTAAGGCTTCCTCAGTCACTCACTCACCCATTCACTCATTCAGCCGCTCAGTCACTCTTAAGCCTTCTTTCTCACTCACTCACTCACTCACTCACTCACTCATTACTCACTTACTCGCTTACCCACTCACTCACTCCTAAGCCTTCCTCACTCACACATTCACTCACTCACTTGTTGTTCACTCAAAACCCTCTAACTCTCTGACTAACTCTCTCACCTGTTCACTCAAAACACTCTCTCATTCACTCATTCACTTAACCCATTCCTTCCTCCTGGAGTTTGAACCATGTACTTAGGACAGGTGTGGCAGGCAGCCCATAAGGATGTGATGACTGGTGAGGTTTTGGTCTTCCTCAGTATCATCACAAACTCCCTCTCAAGTCAACTCCAACCCACCACCCCACAAATCAATAGGTGATCACTCACAGGACAGTCCTGTCCAGTCACCTGACCTGACCCGCTGTGCCAACAGAGCCTCTCAGTCTAGCCACAGAGAGTTGTGTTTTCAGTGAATATACACACACGGAGACACACACACACACACACACACACACACACACACACACACACACACACCACACACATACAGTACACACGCACACACCCACATACATATGCATACACACATACACACACCAAAAGCCCACACATACACACATAAACACACACATGCATCATACACACATACACGTCTCTCCCTGCATACAGGTGTTGCAATGTTCTACATTATGCAGACTCACTGTTGTTTGAATGGGCTTGCGTCATGCTAGCTGTCGCCTACTAAACATATGCCAGAGCCTGGCCAGTATGCATCCATTGAAAAAAAGAGACCTGCTGGGTTGAATATTGATTCGCTGGTGTTTTTCTCCTCCCCCTTTCTACCATCATGTGTCTATTTTTTTTCTCTCTCTCTCTCTGTTTCTTGATTTTTCTCTATATTTTTATTCTGTTTTTTTTTCCCTTCTAACCCATGTAGACAGATTCTTTTGAATGATCTGACCAATCTTCTGCATGGGAACGGTTTCTTCCCCAGAGGAAGAGGAAGGGGGGCAGGTTAACGGCCCATTCCCTCTCTCACATCTCTCTCTCTCACACACACACAGACACACACACACACACACACACACACACGCTTACACACTTTCCTCCTACCTCCTATGGGGCATCAAACCTTAAACGGTGAGAGGGGGGTGGATGCAGACCTACTGATTGAGGCAGGAGGTGAAAAATAATGCGGAACAGACCACCTCTGCTTGGCTTTCCCCCCCTTATTTCTTAGTGCTAATGGTGCCTTCCGTCTCTCTCTCCCTCAGTGGTGCCTGCTGCAGTATAAGTCAAAGCCTGCGCTGTTCGCTCTCTGACACACACACTCACACGCACACACAGACAGGCGCACACACACACACAAAGATAGGCACAGGCACACTGACTCAAGCATAGAGTGAGAGTGAGAGAGAGAGAGAGAGAGAGAGAGGGATAGAGAGAGGCGCGTGCACACACATGCCCGCGTGCGCTCGTACGCATAAATCCTCTTACGGCTGGCTGATGCCCAAGCCAGATTAGGCTCAGTTCGGCTGCAGCGCTGCGAATCGCGGCTCCCTCCTCCTGCCCAAGAGCGTGTGCCACACTCGCGCCCTGCCTCCGAGGCTGCTCTCTCCGGCTAGCTCTGCAAGGCTCTCCGCTACCTCCGACACATCCTCCTCCTCCTCCTCCTTCTTCTTCTCCTTCTCCACTTTATCTTCTCCTACTTCATTTGTTTTTTTGGTTTTTTTTATCCGGCGTCCACTCCGAGGCTTCAAGCACTGTCTTGCTCTCTCCTTTCTTTTTTGTATCCCTTCACCGGCGGATCTCTCCATCTGCTCTGCACCTGCTACTTTGTCCTCCTCCTCCTCCTCTTCTTCTTTTTTTTTCTTTTTCTTCTTTCGCTTCTTCCATCTGCTGCTGCTGCTGCTGCTGTTGCTGTTGCTGCTGGGTCCTTCCTTCAGTCAAGTCCACTCTGCTGGCCCAAAACGTCCGCCGCTGCTTCTGCTGCTCGTGTCCCACTGCCGCTGAGATGACCGGACAGCCAGTGAGAGGCTGAGAAAGAAGGGAAGAAAGAGTGGTGGAAAGAAGAAGAACAAAGAGAAGGAAAAAAGAGGGATAAGATATAGATAGGTAGATAGAGTGATAGAATTTTCTTTTTCTTCGCTCCTCTTCTCGTAGCCGCAAGCATCTGGAGAGGTGGGGTGGTGGTGGGGGGGGGAGGTTGGAGAGAGAGGCGCAGAAAGGAGAGCGGGGTCAGCAGCGCAGCCAGCAGGGCTCGGAGCGAAGGAACAGGGGAAGGAGGGAGGGGGGGAATAGAGAAGAAGAGAGGGAGAAGGGTAAGAGGAGACAGTGATCACCGCCGATAGATAGGGAAAGAGATAGACTGATAGAGAGAGAGAGAGAGAGGGACAGAAGGAAGAAAAAGAGAGGACAGGAGAGGAGGATATTCAGTGTTAACCATGAAGGCACTGCTGCTGCTCGTGCTACCCTGGCTCAGTCCAG
>PYXC01002775.1:1527500-1552500 GCA_015244755.2 Tenualosa ilisha | reverse complement strand
TCACCAATGCACCAACACTGAAGCACAAGACAGGAGAGGAGAGAAAGACAGAGAGAGGAAGAGAGGAGTGGAGAGAGAGAAAGAGAGAGGAGAGTGAGAGAGAGGAGAGAGGGGGGAGAGAGGAGAGGAGAGGTAGGAGAGGAGAAAGAGAGGAGAGGTGAGGGAGGACAGAGAGAGGAGAGGTGACGGAGGAAATAGATGAGAGGGAGGGAGGAGAGGAGAGGAGGAGAGGAGAAGGGAGAGAGAGAGAGGAGAGAGAGAGTAGAGGAAAGAGGCAGAGGAGAGAGAGGAGAGGAGAGGAGATAAGACAGGATGAGGGAGATGAAGAGGCAAATGGAAGAAGAGAGAAGAGAAAAAGGGGGGAAAGTGTGGAGTGTTGTGAAAAGTGATGAAGGGTGATGGTCGGAGAAGAGGTGTGTGGAAAGAAATAGATCAGTGGAACGAAAACAAAAGAAAGATGAAAGGCAAGAAAGAAGATAAAGAAAAAGAAAGGAGAGGAGAGGAAAGGAGAGATAAGAGCAAAGGAGTAAACAGATTGGGAGACATGGAATGGAACAAATAAGTAAAGGATGGAGAACAGTAGAGCAGAGAAGACAGGAGGAAAGAGGGAGAGGGTCAGAGAAAGAGAGGGATGAAGAAGAGGAGAGGATAAGTGAGGGAGAGAATGCAGGTGGAAAAAGGAGAAGAGGAGGACATAAACAAGTGTGGTAGAGCTCAGTGTTCTGGAGAGCATCAGGGAACAGACCAGCAGCAGAGAGAACTGACTGATGGCGGACCAAAAAACACATGATTGAAGGAGTGATGGATGGATGAATGGATACATGCTGTACAATACAGGTTCTCATCAGCTGTCTGTCTTGCTATGTCTGTCTGTCTCTCCTCTTTCCTTCAGATTCTCTCTATTTTCTCCTCCTTACCTCTTCTCCTGTCTTCCTGTACTCTTTCATTCTCTATCACCCCCCCACACACACACACACACACACACACACACACACACACACACACACACACACTCCTCTTTCTCTCTCTCTTATCTCCCTAGGCGCCATGTATGTAGGTCAGTGTGGTGTGTGTTTGTACATATGATGCATCTTATTTTCATCTTCATCCTGTTTTAATGACCGTGACACGATGAGAGCAAACGAGCAACGGAGAAAGGGATCGGATGGGATGAATGAAAAGGGAGAGAGAGGAATGGAGAGGAAAAGCGAGGGAGAGGGAGACAGCAGAGGAAGAGAGGTTGTCGGGGAGCGACGGAGGGACGCGTTGTTGTTGCGGGGTGTTTTTCCGGCTGGCTTGAGAGCCGTGGCACGGTCATTCATCTTCATCCGGCACGTCTGACAGAAGCAGCCTTCAGCCTTCAACTCCCACCAGTTATCTCTTTCTACTTCCCTGCTCCTCCCTCTCTCTTTCTCTCTCTCTCTCTCTCCCTCCCTCTCTCTGTCTCTCCATCATCCCCACGCCCTGCTGTTGCCTACTGCTCCCTCTCTCATCCCTCTCTCTCGCTCTCTATCCCAAAATGCAATGGCTGAGTGGATGTGAGACGTTGTGCTCTGAGGGGGGTACAGTAGCTAAGGTCTCAGTGTGAGTTTCCTCACTGCTGTGTGCACTAGTTCCCTTGTCTCCTTCTTCCTTAGGCTGTTCCTTTTTTCAGTGCGTGTGTGTGTGTGTGTGTGTGTGTTTGGGCGTGTGTGTGTGTATGTGTGTGTGTGTCTGTCTGTGCGTGCATACGTGTGTGTGTGTGTGTGTGTGTGTGTGTGTGTGTGTGTGTGTGTGTGTGTGTGTGTGTGTTTACTATTGTCTGTGTGTTTTCTTCTTTCTGTTTGTCCTCTCATATCTTGTGTTTCTATGGCTCTGCAGGTTTGTAGTGAGGTGTTCTAGATTGTTCTTGAGGAATGTACTAGAATGTGTGTTGGTTTGCTTTGAAAGCTCAGGTTTATTTATGATGCTGGTTTGGCAGCTAAGAGGATGTATTCAGCTATGTATTTAGTGTCTTATATTCAGTTGCTTAACCTATGGCTGAGCATAGTGGAGTATGTTGTATTGATATACCCACTCACACACACACACACACACACACACACACACACGCACACACACACACACACACATACAAGCACACACACACAGTAGCAGAGCAAGGCAACAGTGATGAGTTGGCTTTCTCCCTGCGCTCTCCTTCGTAGCTTAAATGCTGTGATTAGCTTAGCTTCCGTCCCGCCGGCTCTCATATCCACACTGTTTGATCTGCTCCACAGCTGCCATGCTCTCCCAACACTCTCAGCCTTGCATCACACACACACACACACACACACACACACACACACAGACACATACACACACACACACACACACACACAGCCACTCCTAGAACTCCCGACTCAGTACATACTTGGTACACACACACTTTTTCCTACTCTGCTCATTTTCTTTAAAACACTCCCTCAACACACACACACACACACACACACACACACAAATACACACACATACACACATACACACACACACACACACAAATACACACACATACGGATTGACACGCACACACAAAACATCTGAACTGCCGCCACACTGCCCAAACCACTTGATGTCTGGGCTTTGGGACAAGTCCTAACGGGATTAGACTGGTCACTCCAGCCTGTGATGTGCCTCAGAGATAAAACAGCCCTGAATTTCTGAAAGGGAGCGAGTGGGTAGCGAGAGAAGGCAGAGAATGTGCTCAGAATGTGCTTGTGTGAAAAATGAATGAATTTAGTGGAGCCTCAATCTCAATCAGTCCCTTAGAGGGAGAGTTGGAGGCGGCAGGGACACGGAGTGAGAGAGAGACAGTTAGCGTGTCTGGACAGCGTCTGGATGGACAAGCAAGGGGCGTTCCAGACAGATGATAATCTGCTCTTCATCCTCCATCACCCAAGCGCAGAAATGTGCTACTGCAGCAACACCCCCCCCCCCCCCCCCCAAAAAAAAAAAAAAACTTTGGCCCCAACTGCTTAAACTCTTGAAAGGCCACTGCACCTTATTCTACGTTATGCTTACTAACCACCATCACTCAGCACTTTTAGAGAAGGAACATGCTCATATGCACACACACACACACACACACACACACACACAAAGACACATGCTCACCCTTACAAACACACACACACACACACACACACACAGAAACCCCATATATATTACACTTAACGCATAAAGTCTTGTCATTAATGGTATTCTCCATACCTGAACTCTATTTCAAATAGACCATGAGGCTTCACTGACAGCCATCACACACACACTCCAACTGCACATCCCAAAAACACACTCGCTGTTTCTTGCACACGGAAACGGACACCACTCTCTTCTACACACACCGACGTACAAAGTGCGGCGTCACACTCTTACATTTTCACTCTCAGACACACACCAGCAGGCTTTGTTAAATATGCATGAGCGTTGATTACTTATTCATGAGGCAGCGTGTCACCAGGCCAGCCCCCTGTCGTTTTGACTTTTTCTAGTCTGGGCGTGCACTTGGAGGACACCACCATTACTCACCCTCACCTGGACACCCTATATCAGTGGAGTGACTCCGCGGTTCTGCTGATGAGTCCATTGTGTCCATTGAAATGACTATACACTGACAGTCTTCCATATTTGTCCTTTATCATATGATCTGTGGGTTTCTTTCAGTGTGTTGAACAAATCAAGATCAGTGTTTTGTGTAGAAAGGCAGCCGTAGTGTGTGTGTGTGTGTGTGTGTTTAGTGTGCTCAGTGTTGAGCACAGACTTGTGTGTGTAGTGGTTGATCATGAGATCAAAAAGCATTAATGTTCGGTTGTGTGGGTTCATATAAGGATGGAGTGTGTGTGTGTTTGTGTGTGTGTGTGTGTGTGTTTGTAATGCATTAGAGTGAGAGTGTGAGCAGGCTTGTGAGTGCACCACAACCTCTCTATATATAGTCTCTTTTAGCCCTGGGTGTTAATTGATTTGGTGGAGATTGAGCAAGTTGAGTGGGAGTGAAAACAGTTGAGATAAAACAGGGCCTCCATCCACTGCCCTCAGTCAAACACGCGCAGTCCTCTCTTGACCTTTCCTGCTTCCTGTTTTAATGGCCCTCGGGGCGTCCATAATCGTGCCTGCTTTAAATGGCAGCTCCAGCGTCATTACGCCCCTCATAATCACACTGGCTAGCCCGGAGGGCCGAATTGCACTTGATGCATGGCTACATGCAGCCTCTCGATACGGACACCTGACAAGCTGGCAGGCCCATCATGGACATAATGCTGATATGTGTGTGTGTGTTGTGTGTGTGTGTGTGTGTGTGTCTGTGTGGGTGGGTGTGTAAGCTATTGATGGCTCACCCAGCCGTGGTACTAATATGTTTTCCATTGTGTGTGAAACGAATTTCCAGTGTGTTAATGAAACACCACAATGGGCCACCCATACACACACACACACACACACACACACACACACAAACACACACACACAAAGAGCGTTCCATATAAACATTGACTTTGAGGATTGTTATTGTTGTGTGATTGGTTTGTTTACATTTTGTCTTTGTTTTTGTGTGTGTGTGTGTGTGTGTGTGTGTGTGTGTGTGTGTTGAGGTGGGGGGGTACTAACAGTAAGCACTATTCCGGTTGCTTTTTGTATGACTCACCAGCTGAGTGCTATACAGAGCATCTGTTGTCTGAGTCAGTAGCTTTCAGGCTGGAAGTGCAGAGCAAATGCACACAGCTACAAGACACAGAGCAGCAGCCAGTCCACTAGAGCCGCCAGCCTGCTGGCACCACTGTTGTTAGTTTTGTTTTTTTGTTTTGTTGTTGTTGTTGTTGTTGTTGTTTTTGGACGTAACATTAAAATTATATTTTTTAAATGAGACAGGAAAAAAGCTTTAAGCCTAGCATTAGGCTATTTATGTAAGAGCAAACCTTTTTAGCGGCTGTGTGTGTGTGTGTTTGTGTATATGTGAGTGGGGTTGTGTGTGTGTGTGTGTGTGTGTGTGTGTGAGAGAGAGAAGGGAATGGGGTGGGGTGCATGCTCCCCCGGCCTCACAGAAGAGTGTCGTCATCACGCTTGTCATCAAAACGGGGCCATAGCCAAAGGCCTGTGTGTTGCCGCGGTGACCTTATTTTCACGGCGACTGAGCGCATGATCTAATGAATAGATGCGTGTGTGAGTGTGTGTATGTGAATGTGTGTGTGTTTGGTGTGTGCATGTGTGTGAGTGAGGCTTTAGATGCTCACACACTGACCCTATACCCCACCTATGACGAATGAGACATACACAGAAGATAGAGAGGAGGTCAAGGAGAATCAAGAGGATTGTGGGATACTGGTGGACCTGCTCTCCATATCCTCACTTAATCTCACATATATGTAGACGTGTGCACACACACACACACACACTCATACATGCATAAAGACACAAACGCAGACTGAATGTGTTAATATTCTGTCGTAACATGTTGTGACTTTGTTGCATGTTGGTACGAAAAAATAAGTAGGCCAACTGTAAGAGTGAAGTGAAATTAAAATGTCACTGAAGTGGAGATGTGATCGGCACACACAAATACACACACACACATACACACACACACAAATGCACACGTGATGCAAAACATATATAATTTAAGCATGCCCTTAGCTACATCATGCCCCATGCACATATGCGTGTGCGCGCACACACACTCACACACACAGACCTAGGTGCCTATGCGGTGTGCACACTCACACAATGACACACACATAGAACAAGGGCATCTATAATTCACCTACACTGACTGCGTTTTAAAGGTTATTTTCACACTCACATGCACGCTTGATCGCACACACACACACACACACACACACACACACAGAATGCACACATATGCTGACTCTCTCTCTTTAACACACGCTCACAAATGCAGATTTGTCGTTGACTGTGTGCACCCACAACAGATCCTCCCCGCTTGCGTGTGCGTGTGTCTGTTTTGGGGATTGCAACAGTCCATACTATAGACACGTCAGCTACGGGTCCAAAAAGGTCAACCCTGTTTCTTTCCACAGCCCTTCACAGCGAGCTAACTTAGCTTAGCTTAGCTTAGCCTAGCCTAGCCTAGCCTAGCCCAGTCCAGTGCAGTAGAGTGGAGTCCAGCCACAGTCAGCTGCAGTGCTGTAAATCCACTGCTGAGTCTGAAGGGAACCAGCTTCTGGCAAGGAGATGGGGAGAAAGAGTGAGAGGAACGGAGAGATGGGTGAGAGATGGAGCGAAAGAGAGTGTAGATGTGACAAGACAGAAAAGCGAAAGGATGGAAAGAAAACAAGAGAGGGAGAGAGAGATAAGGGATTAAAGATGGGGGGATAGAAACTGGGGAAGAAAGAAAGAGAAAGAGAGTTGGGGAGAGGTGGCATTCCCCATACTGAGGAGGCAATGGGGGGGGGGGTGGAATGAAAAAAATCTATCCCTGTCGACTTCTCTCTGTTCTCATCAGAGAGGTAGAGAGAAAGCAAGGGAGGCAGAGAGAGAGGGAGAGAAGAGAGGGATGGAGGGACGAGGAGAGGGCAAGCTATGGATGCAGTCCAATCTTGCTCCAGGCTTAGATAACTGCCCTTGCGAGCGGACTATGATGTCATAGCGCTGGTCATGTGTCGTAGCAGCAGTGATTGGCACTGCTGCTGCTGCTGCTGGAGTCAGACTGCTGAAAAGGCTATAGGTGTGGTCTCCTCCTCTCTCTCTCTCTTATTCTTTCTTTCTCTCTCTCTTGTTGTCTTCCTCCCCTTCTCTCTCGCGCTTTCTGTTGCATTACCCATCTTTCTCCTCTCCTTCACTATGTTTCATCGTCTTTCTTTCTCTTTCCCTCTGACTTTCTCTCCTTTTATCATCACTCTCTTTTTCTCTTTTTTATTCTCTTTCACACGCTTTCTCTTTCATTCTTTCCCCCATTTTTCTGCCCCTCCCTTTCTAATTGTCTTTTTTATATCCTTTCTCTCTCTCTCTCTCTCTTTCCCTTTGTCTCTCCCTCTGCCACCTGCACTCATGTTCGCTCAAGTGTTAATGTCACGTGAGTGCGTGTGTTTTTTGGCATTGTTAACATGAAGATGCCTGGGAGGGAGTATGAGAGTGTGTGCTGCAGGTTAGTCTGGACAAACAGGAGCAGTAGCCTGTTTCTGTCACTCAGATGTCTGAATGGGCAGGAGAGGCAGGCACTGCAACAGGCATGCTTTCAAAAATGACTCACTGGGTTACTGTTATTCTCTCTGTCTCACCCCCTGTGTGTGTGTATGTGTGTGTGTGTGTGTACGTACATGTTTGTGTTGCATTCTTTTGCATCTATGTGTTTTTATGTGTTAATATGATTGTGAATATCTCTGTGTGTGTGTGTGTGTGTGTTTGTTTTGTTTATGTTTTTGTTGTGTTCCTGGATGTAGTCCCTGTGTTGTTCTGCTCCCAATCCCTCCATAGTCAGCTGTCATCCACAAACTCATCTCCCTCTTGAAAAGCTTTAGCCACACTTTCTAATCCTTGGGCTGCTTCATTCGTCTGGAGCCATCGTCAACACACACAAACACACACACACACAGCCCTGCCAGGGATGCGTCACTGACGTCGTCTGAAGTGAGAAAGTGGAGTTTTATTTCTCTCTTTTTCTCGACTCTTCCTTTCCTCCTCTTCCTCACTCCAGAGTCTCCGGCTCACTGGGATTAGTTCCCTGTCTAATCCGGCATTTTATTCTGCTTCCAGCAAAACCAGAGCTTAAGGTCCCATCATCAGATTAGCAGAAGATAAGGACGAAGACACCTCCTTTGATAAACATCATAGGGAGTGATTAGGCCGTGTGTGTGTGTGTTTGTGCGTGAATGTGTGCGTGTCTGTGTGTGTTTGTCTGAGATATGTGTATCAGATAAGGGTGATTAAAGAGATCAGAGCATCAGAAAGTATCAGCCTTCCAGTCCCTGCTGTGTTCTACATCTCAACTTCTTCTGTCTTTACTGAGGCAGAGAAAGCTGGCATACACACACACACACACACACACACACACACACACTCACACATATCTCAGTTCCTCTACACTACGCAGAAACAAAGCTCCGTTTCCCACAACTCTTGCCCTACACCTTACAAACTCACTACCAGGGTAATTACCCAGATGCACCATCACCCACCTCGCCCTCAGCCTACCATCCTCTGTCTGATGTTTTTTTTGTTTGTTTTTTTTTTATTTCATTTTTTTATTTTTCTACTGTATTCTCTTGCTTTATATTTTTGGACTTATGTCTGAGCTGACAAAAAATTCACTGACACAGTCCAGAAATGAGGGTGGGGCCTCATGGGGAACGGCATGGGCCAGAAACGGAGTTCCGTGCTGACAGAATGAACTCGCCCTGTTCTTGTTCCGTTTGGGCTCTGGATGTGGCACAAACGCTGATGTGACGCCTGCCCTCAAAACTCTCTGTCTGTGCCTGTCTGAGTTACCAGACCTGGTTAGGATGGGAGCCTACTGCTACTAGAGGGAAGGAAATGGTGGGAAGCCCCCCAAAATTACAAAGTCTTTGATGTGGCCTATACCTTTATTATATGGTCAAATCCATTTCTTTCTTTCTTTCTTTCTTTCTTTCTTTCTTTCCAGTTGTACTGAATCAGGCCATTATTTTCTTTATGTCTGACTTTCATGCCATTTTTTCCCCTCCATCTCCTTCCCTCTCTTCCTCTCTGTCCCTCCTCTGAGGCTACTGCAGGTCTCATGTCCTTAAGCCTGTGGAGTTTGAAGCTAATCCTGACTGCCGTTTTCCTTTCCTCTGCATCATCGTAGAAGGAAAGGACGGGATAGTATTAGCAGTCTGGTGCCTTTAAGTATAGGGAAACCAGCTAGCATTGTGGTGCCGGGCCTGGTAGCCTAGCCTACAGAGGAATCGTTGGTTAGCATTAGTATGCAACTGTCTTTGTACACAGGCAAATGCATTAGCATCAGTTCTCTGGTGTCAGTAGGATATGCACAGGGGTACAAATTAACACTAGCACATCAAAGCCTGTTTGTTCAGGAGAACAGGCTAGCATTAGTGCACTGAAACCTGTATGCACAAGGGGATAGGTAAGCTTTGGCGCATTATTAGCTAGAGACAAGTTAGCATGTCACACATTAAGCCAATGACAAGTAGGCTGCTGCTAGAGATTAACAAATGTGTTCTGCAGCTAGCACAACAATATATGATTTTACTTTAAGTGGGGAAGAACGGTGCTGTGGCATAGGACTCTGACCCCCTCTAAACACACACACACACTCACACACACGCACACACACACACACACACACACACACACACACACACACAACCATGCGTCTTCACGGACATGGGAATATTATGGTTGCCCATCATTAGTCGGGGTGGACACGCCCACTCATGACAAGGTCACAACCTCTAAACCATCAGGAGCAGTGACAGACAAATGAGCAGGCATGAGCTGACAGAGATACAATACACACACACACACACACATACACACACATATTCACACACACACACACGCAGTCACCTATAGACACTCCTATGTGTACATGGACAACTCACATGATTTTGTGTGTGTTCCAGTGTGGCACACATTTCCCTAACATAGAGCAAGGCTTGAAAAAAAAATACACTTTTCTTTAAACACACTCAATAATAATAATAATAATAATAATAATAATAATAATAATAATAATACAATAATGTGAAGGAACTATATATGCAAATGGGAATGTGAATGCAATTTTATTTAATATTTAATAATAATCTATACTCTTTTGCATTCACATTCTCATTTGCATTTAGTTCATTCACATGCAGCCATAAACAAATACATATATATATATATATATATATATATATATATATATATATATCTCCATACATAACATAAATCCCGTGTCCTACTGAGCCACAGAGCCTTCATGTCCCACTCTCTGGAGAGAAAGATGGGGCTCTGGGTGTATTGGTTGTGACTGCATGGAGATTGGGCTGTGTTTCTAGACTGCTAGAGTCAGTACTATCTCTTCTTATGTATTGAGGCTGACTGGCTCTGTCCTCGTACTGTAATGTTGTCTGGGGTATTGGGGCTGCTGCCACGCTGTCCGAACACGGTATTTGGGTATTTGGGTATTTGGGTGGTAGATAATCCACTCACCCCTAAAGAGGATTGGTCTGTTACCAAGGGTTTGATGAGTCTGACTGGGGTTGTTTGTGTTTTATATCCCTAGGTGTATGTAGGACTGTAAGTCTGTGAGTACATGTTTTTTTGTGTGTGTGTGTGTGTGTGTGTTTGTGTGCATGTGTGTGTGTGTATGTGTGAGAATATGCATGTAAGTGTGAGTGTGTGTGCGGTATGTACAGTATGTGTGTGTTCCTGACTGCGTGTGCATTTAGTGAATGACTCAGAGTCATTTCCTCCCTGTGTCCTACTGTACGTGTCCCTGCTCCCGCTACTGCTCGGCATCTTGGGTAATTATCATATCCCCCAAGGGGATGCGGGGGGGTAGGTAACGGATAGGGTTATTTTTTTCCTCCTTATCGCTATAAAGACTCTTCCCCTCCCTTTCCTCTTCTCTTCTCTCTCTCTCTCTCTTTCTCTCTTTCTCTCTCTTTTTCACTATCTGTTTCTCTCTCCACCATCCTTCTCCCTCTCTTTCTCCCTCTATTGCTTGCTACTGGTCCCTTTGCCTGGGTGGCTGATGATCACTGGGGTAAGATGTGACGTCAACACAAATCAGTTTTTAACACAAACAGAGGAAAAGGGGGGGTAGAGACAGCGTGAAAGAGAAACAGAGAGAGAGGGAGAGAATGAGAAGATAATGGGCATGGAAAGGAGGAAGAGACTGGAGATAGAGAAAGAGGCAGGTGAAGAGAGAGGTGTGCGGAGAAAGACAGAGATTGGAGGTAATGAGAAAATGGAGGAGTGAAGATGAATAGAGAACATATGAGATTGCATGCAGGGACGTGACAACGGGTGGAGATTGAGTTGGATTGGAGAGAGAGAGAGAGGTGGGGAAGGGCAGGCAATGGGGACAATAACAGTGTTGGGTGCAGTGGGGGAGGTGAGCTGCAATCGTTGTGTGTGTGTGTGTGTGTGTGTGTGTGTGTGTGTGTGTGTGTCTGTGTTTGCCCTGGTTTGGCTCAGTGTGGGTCTTTGTCCTGCTGTATGCCCATATGGCCGTGCTTTAGCTGTGTTCATCACGTCACTTCATACTCCACCATGTGTGTCTGAGCGTGTGTGTTTGTGTGTGTGTGTGTGTATGTGGGGGGGTGTATGTGTGTGGGTGTGTAGGTGTGTATACTGATCTGACTGTGAGTGTATGTGTCTGTGTATGTTTTTATGTGTGAGCTAATGGGTCTTTGTGTATGTGAGTGTGTGTGTCTGTGTGTGTGTCTGTGTGTACGTGTGTAAAGGCATGAGGGGGAGGGCACTGTTTTTGTTTGTTTTTTTTTGTCTTTTTTTAATTTAGAGGACACCACATGACCATACGTCACTATGGCAAGATGTCAACATGTTTTTTTCACGCCTTAATGAGTTGTGTGAGGGATTGCTTGGCTTGTGTTTTGGGCTAGAGACCTATTGTGTGTGTGTGTGTGTGTGTGTGTTTAAATCACGGTGACTCCATTAAGAGTGAAGAGTTGCCGACGCAGCTAAACGGTTTAGACAACAGCTTGCACCTTGATCTGCACAAGGAAAGACGATTTTCATTAACGTTAGCCTAAGCTTGCAACAAAGCTGCTCACAAGACAGTGGATCTTGCGTACAGCTCTATAAAAACACAAAAACACACTGAACCAGAAACCTTCACCTTGCTTTATTAATGACCTCTTCTACACCCCCCCCCCCCCCCACACACACACACACACACACAAACACTGCTTACTAGTCATTTTTATGTTCTTGAAGTGTTTTGTTTCTTGAAATGTTGATGCATGGGATTTTATTGCAGAATTGGATAGATGAATAGTTGGATGATGGATGGCCTGGAGGCATTAGAGACAGAGCTCATGCATTTTCAAAACAAATTTGCCCGTTTCTCCTTCCCTCCGTTTTGAACGAAGAGCAAAAAATTACAACCGCAGCTCCGGCAGACATGACCAGCCTTCCCCTTTTTTCCTGATAGGTTTGCCCACCTGAAAGGAAAGCCTCTCTCTCTTGCCGCCACTCTGTTCATTTTCCCCTCGTCGTCTTTTTTTTATTCCGACTGAGCTTCCTCTGTTCTCATCGATGGAGGCGTAGCGGTGTGTTTCCTTAAGCTACGATTCACAGAGTCAGCGACGGGCTGAGGTGTGGTCCTTGGCCAAAGATGATTCACTGGACCCCTTAGAGAAAAAAAAGAAAAGAAAAATGAACGTGGCCAAGCCATATGTGTGTGTGTGTGTGTGTCCGTGTGTGCGTGTGTGCGTGTGTGGTTGTCCTCTTATATGTCCGTGCATACACGGGCTCTTATGTGTTTTTGGACATGAGCCTGCTGTCCTCGGCAGGTTAAGGCCCGTGAGAACATGCGCTGTGAGACACGCCTGGGCTCACTTGGGCCTGGAAGTAGATCAGGAACCACCACCACCACCACCACCGGCGTCTGAGCTGTAGCTGGAACAGGCCAGGTTTTCCATAAGCCATTCTGGTCTTGCGTGAGGGGCTGACTCCCCCGTGCTGGCCTGATCACCTTAATGGATGTAGACGGCTGTATGGGAGGCCATTACTCCCGCTCGCCTGCTGTGCTGAGCGTTTAAGAGCTGCTGACGGAACGTAAGAGCTTAGGAAGCTGTCTCTGGTGTGTGAGGAAACAGCATAGAGGGCTCATTTGCTTGTCTAGCACACACACACACACACACACACCACACACACACACACACACACACACACAAGCATGCATAGATAGACACAGAACACACATGCACACACACTCATACACATATGTGACCGTTCTACTATGAACTTTGTCAACCGACCACCAAAATGTCTGAATGGTTGAGTCAACAGATTCATCCAGTGACCAGGGACAGAGAGAGAGAGGGCCTAGGGCCTAGGAGAGGGCACGAATGACCTTTCCTTCTCCCTGCCTGGGATAGTCATGACCAAGCATCAACCCAATGTGGTGCAGGAACTATGAGCTCCGAGAGAGCACTGGTTGAGTGTTTGGCAGGGGACAGAGGAGGGCGCTTATGTAACCGCCACAATGAACCCTCCGCAACTCGAGTTCAGTGTCTCCTGTCATTAGAATCCAAACCGTATTAAAGATTTATGGCGGCTCCCATTAACCGATAAGACTGGATGCTTCTCTCTCTCTCTCTCTCTCTCTCTCTCTGTCTTTCTCTATCTCTCCTTTCCAGAATATTCCACACGGAGGCTCAGAGGCTGAGGCCTTTTGATTGCCACGCATCAAATAGCAGGCCTTGAAAAGCTAACCTTTCTTTTGGGTGAAAGAGCTGTTGTGGTCTCTAGGTGAAATGTTTACAGTACCTGAAGGTCAGGCTCAGAAGTGGTAGTGAGCCCACAGAGGAAGAGGAAGAGAGAGAGAGAGAGATATGTGGTGTGGTGTGAGAGAGAGAATGAGTGAGAAAGAGAGGGATAGGATGAGTGAGGTGGAGAGAGAGAGAGAGGTTGACACTGTGAAAGAGAGGTCAGTAAGTAAGATGTAGAGCCCCGGCGAGATGAAGGTGTGAGGATGAAGAGGTCGATGGCAGCCATGTTGAGTGAGATTAAGTGGTGCTTCACTCAAACCCATGGCCGCCACTAGGGAGCCCCCGCACGGCTGGGCTGCCCCCAGGACTGCCTCTGGTCTGCTCCACTGGACATGGCATCCTCCACTGTCTCCATAGATCACACTTAACCCACCACGCTGCTTCATCTGTGGGCTTCATGGCACCTCCTGAACGTCCAATCAAAACAAACTATGAATCCTCACAAAACAAATCAAACAATATCAATAATATTATAAAAAATTCTAACATCAATAATATCAATTAATTATTTGATAAATAGTCAAATGATGGGTTGACTTTAAACTGAGGTTAATACATTGATTTTGCAAAATGTCTTCATCTATGAGGTTAATACATGGGTGAGGGCTATATACAGGATTACATTTCTTTTCATTTATCTGCTTGATCTAATCTGATTGTGATTTAATTGGTAATGTTTAGTAAACTGAGGTTAATACATGGGTGAGGTTAATACAAGGGCGAGGTCAATACATGGTTCCGTTTTTTTAGTTTGCATAAAACCCTGACCTGGGGTCACACCTGAGGTATACATGGTGTGGCTTAGATTCGGGAAATTACTGCATCTGTTTCCCTTTGGTTTGCATTTGAAACACGCAGCTTTTCTTTAACTATTGTGGCCTACTAAGAATAGTTAAAGTGTGACTGTGCTGCAACCAGCAAGCACAGACTGCATCTGGGCTGTTGGTTAACATCAACATGAGCTCCCGCCAGCCAGGCCAGGGGTTAAAGATGACTGTAGTGGAAACCCAGACACAATATCCTGTTCAGCCCCCATCAGCAGTCTGTGCACGGCCATGTTTCTTTTTTTAAAGAGCTCTGGAAGTCTGAGTTGAGTCTGAGTCTCTGTGTTGGTGTGTGCATGGGAGCAGAAGAGTGTGTCCAGATTTGTGTGTGTTTATTTGTTTTGGGAGCATATGAGTGTGTCTGTTTGTGTCTGTGTCTATGTGTGTGTGTCTGTGTGCGTGTGTGTGCGCGCGTGTGTGGTGTGTTTGTGAGCTTTTTTGAGGTTTTCTAATCAAACCATCTGAGCACATCGGATCAGGCCAGTGGGAATGAGTCTATGATGGAGGATATTTGCGCTGTGATTGCCTTCCTCCCGCCTTCATTTGGCATTCCGTTCGTCACCGGTCCTTCGCCGCCGAGCTTCCGTCGAGCGGATCCCACCACTCTCTGTTTTGTTTGCTTCCGAATTCAATCACCCCGCAGATGCCCATCAAGCGACTTGCCTAAGCGAAGCGGCATTTATTAACTGTGGAACAACAATGTAAACACACGCACGCCGGATGTAGAAACAGCAGTTTGACAATGCACAATGGGAGCAGTCAGGGCATAGATATTATAATAGGATATTATGTCAGGGCTTTCAGCATGCATCCATGGCCTACATCAAGAGCTCTACAACAGAACTTAGACAATGCATTATAGATTGGAGGGTAGGGTCTGGGGTAGTTATCATTCATTCGTGTAAATGGATATTGGATGTGCCATTGCATAAGAAAGAGACCTTTTTATGTATTCTTGTCAGCTCAAGTGATAAGTATTCAGTATTTTTTATACTGATATCAGTAATGGTGTGTGTGTGTGTGTGTGTGTGTGCATGTGTTCCGTAGGTGCAAAGGCGCATCCCACTATGGCCTCTCCGCCGACCGAAAGCGACGGTCCCAGGAGGGAGATTGCCTGGACAGCACGTCAGAGCTCACCGTGGCGACGTTGCCTGGCGAGGGAAGTCCCGCCTCTGCTGCTGTGGCCCTCCTGTCAGACGAGCCCGGCCTGGTCAACCCTGCCTTTGAGCCCAGCGTGGAGGACAACAGCCAATCAGGAAGTACGACCAGCCTGGCCGCACGCAGCAACTCCAAGAAGAGTGAGTGTGAGTGAGCGCACGCACGTGTGTATGTGTCTATGTGTGTGTCCAAACGTGGTGCTCTACGTGGTGTCTTTAATTTGATTTATGGAGTACTCTGTGTGTGTGTGTGTGTGTGTGTGTGTGTGTGTGTGTGTGTGCGTGTGCGTGCGTGTGAGAATGTGTGCTTCTGCATGCTACAGCTTTGGATGGCCTTTGTTTGATTTATACCGCATTCAGTGTATATCTGGCAATGACACTCTTAAGTGTGTGTGTGTGTGTGTGTGTGTGTGTGTGTGTGGTGCAGTGTAAGTTTTAACCGTAATGAAAATCAATTCATGACAAACTGCCAGAAGCCATCTCTTTCTCTCTTTCTTTCACTCTCTCTCTCTCTCTCACTCTCCACTCTCTCTCTTACTTTACTCCTCTCTCTGTAAACCCTGCCATCCTTTTTTGTGGGCAAACACGGCTGGTTAATGTAAAGTCATTCTCTGTAACCCAAATCCAATAGTCTCTGTGTCTGCCGCTATCCAGTCTACCCTCATCTATCAGCTATTTATTCAATCACACTGCAGCACAGTGACTCCCCGAAGAGGGCAGGGGAAGAAGGGATGAAGGAAGGAGGAGGGGGAGTGGAAGAAGGAGAAAGAAAGAAAGATAGAAAGAAAGAAAGAAAGGAGAGAAGTTTTCCTTTTTCCCTTCAAGGGTTGTAAGTGCAGTGTCATGCCACCCTCATCCAAAGCTTCTCTCTCTCTCTCTCTCTCTCTCTTTCTCACTCTCTCTCTCTCTTTATTCCTCTCTCTGTCTTTCTCTCCCGCTCTCTCTTACCTGTGAAGCCCTGGAGTAACTCATGCGTGTCGCGCTCTTTGACGTCCCCCTGTGCACGAGGGGAGAGCGCATGGTGGTGGGGACGGTGAATGGCGCTGCACCAGCACTTCTGAGACGGAGCGGGCAGGCAGGCGGGCGTGTGTGTGTGTGTGTGTGTGTGTGTGTGTGTGTGTGTGTGTGTGGGTGGGATTGCGGAGAGGCCTCTGCCACTACGCTTGCACAGCTGAACAAGCTGTCAGCCTACTCTACTCCACTCGCTTTAAAAGAGTAATGTGCCTGTCGGGAAGACTCACGTCACCCAGAGAGAGGAAGGAGAGAGAGAGAGCAAGAGAGAGAGAGAGAAAGAGAAGTGAGAGAGATAGAGAGGCAAAGTGAAAGACAGGATTCGAGACAAAGAGGGAGGGAAAAGAAAGAGAATGATCGAACAAAAAAAAGAGTCATAAAGGGATAAGAGAGAGAGAAAGAGGACGCAGGGAGCGAGGAAGAGCGAGAGAGAGAGCGAGAGAGGGTGAAAGAAGGAACGAGAGAGAGAGAGAGTAAAAAACAAGGGATCAAAGTGAGGGATTTACTCTTTCAACACATTACGGTGATTCAAAGCAGACCAGGAGCACATTTGGGTCAGCCAGCCAGCCGGCCGTCCCACGCCACCCCAGTCTTCAGCCCCGGGCCTCTCCTCTGGCATCTGTTAAATTGAATGAGGGGGTCATCCCCCTCCGTGTCCCCATCCTGCCTTATCAGAGCAGCGCAGCAAAAACACTTCATTTAGGCATTACTCTCCTCTGTCGTTGCTCTCTGCTCTTAATAAGCAGCCATCGATTGGGGAGGCAGTCCTAAGTGGCAAGCCATGCCTGCAGAATACTAAGATGCTAGTTTGCCTTTCTTAAGTGTAGACGCAGGCACGTGTGTTTGTGTGTGTTGTGTGTGTGTGTGTGTGTGTGTGTGTGTGTACACAGAGAGGAGAGCAAGGAGTGTTGAGTGGTGTGGAGGAGGCATTGTTCTGTGGAATGTTGAAGCCATTATCCTGAATGATGTTTCAATTGGCTGTTTCGTGGGAAAGAAAGGCAAATCGTTATGCAAAAACAGAAGTGGAAAAGATCCAAAACAAACATCTGCTGCATGTGCATGGGATGGTGGAGATGCGGATGCATCACCTCATCTGATTGGCTGATCAGAGTGAAAACCATCTGTGTCTGTCTCACTATTGGTTAAACTCAAGCAATCCCAGACATGTCCAGGCATGCTGGAGCAAGGGCAATTATAAATGTGTTTTCCCTGCTGCTGCTGCTGCTGCTGCTTCTGCTGTGAATGCTATTCCATTACTGTTCGCCTTCTCCTCTCTCAGTTCACACTCCATCCCTCTTTTTCTCTCTGCTCCTGTCTCTCTCTCTCTGTGTGCAGTCCGTAATTTTGACCGGGCATCGGTGAGGAGTCGTTCGTTCCGGCGGCTCAACCGAGCCTTCAGCGTGCTGCGGAGGACCAAAAGTGGCACGGCTGTGGTCAATGAGAGCTCCGAGGAGCGAGACAACCTCAGGAACTCAAGTGTCCCCCAGAAGGTTAGCCCTGCTTCTGTGTTTGTTTGTGTTGGTGTTGGGTTGTGGTTGTTATGTATGTCTGTGTGTGTGTGTGTGTGTGTTTAGAGAGTGTGTAAGAGGTAAGGCCAAAAGGGCGCAACTCTCCTGTCTGTAGAAGATGTTATGACATGTGGTGTGGTGTGTGTGTGTGTGTATATGTGTGTCTTTGTGTATTTGTGTCTGTTAGTGTGTTGGTGTGTAATAGAGTGAATTTGTGTGTGTGTGTGTGTGTGTGTGTGTGTGTGTGCGTACATGTGTGCATGCCAGCATTTGCGCATGAGAGACCAAGACTCATCCTGTCCCATTCTGCCTTGTGCTGTGCTCTGTGCTAAGATGCGTTGCGTTGCGTCTGTGTGACAGAGGGCAGTAGTCTGTGGAGACCGACGTGGCGTGTGGTCACCACAGCATATGCTCCTTTAATTATTGAGTGAGCAGATTGCATAAGGCCTCTGAGACCGATCGCAGGGGGATGGAGTGGGGTGAGTGGAGGAGGCAGAGAGAGGTGGAGGCAGAGTGCCTGCTCAGACACGAGACAGACTGACAGAGCTGCATTGTGAGGTCAGTGGAGGAGCAACAATGACATGTGGATTGTGTGGGTTTTTTTTTTTTTTTTGAAGGATATGGAGCAATTCTTTTGGGGCCCCCAGTGTGTGTGTGTGGGAGGGAGGGAGATCAACTAGTGGCAGGAGAGAGGGAGGTCAGACCACAGTAGCAGAGGAGGAAAGACAAGAAAGAGAGAGGATGGGTGGATAGAGTATTTCACTGCAGAAAGACAAAAAATAAAAGAGAACAGAGATAGAGAGAGAGACAAACAAAACAAGTAAAAAGTAAATAGTTTTGGAATACGAACTATTACACTCGTGTTCTGTGGATGCAGCGGCTCCTGTGTTCTCACTGGCTGAGCATTAGTACTACATGTTAGTTTCCCAGTGAACGCACACATGGAGCCAATGATGGATTTGCACATTTGTACAGTCAGTTGCTTTATATAAAAACACTATGGATCCACAATGCGTTTGAGCTAAAAAAGTGGAATAGTTCTGTGCCCTGGGAGTAAAATAACAAGAAAAATAAAATAAAATAAAAGGAACTAAGGAAATGGATAAGAGTCTTTCTTCTCGTTTGTTTGGGGAAGTGGTGCTGGGTAGTACGCCAGGCTCCGAGCGCTCCATTCACTAATGAAGCTGCAGGATAAGAGGAAACAGAGTAGGTTAAAAATAACGACAGTGTCGGGCAGGCAAATTCACTGTGTTCAGGGGAACGGAGGATGAGAAAGATGAGAGAAAGGAAGCAGTAAGAACAGGAGATGGAGAGAGGGGGATATGCATGGGGGGGGGGGGGACAGAGAGAGAGAGAGAGAGAAAGAGAGAGAGTTGGGGATAGAAAGATGTGTGTGTGTGAGTCTGTGTAAGTTACATAAGAGCCCTGGGATGGCGTGTTAATGAGCACGAGTACTCCAGACGGTCTCTCCCTGCAAGCCATCAGGAGAAGATGAAGAGAAATATTGACTTTGAGAAAGAGAAACTGCAGAGTGTAGAGAAAAAGGGACCATTGGATAGAGAGAGGGAGATAGAGAGAGAGAGAGATAGAGAGAGAAAGAATGGGAAAACAGAATAGAATAACAGTGGAGAGTAAGAATGAGGAAGTATCTGGTCTGGTCCAGCAATCACTCACGGTGTTGTTGGAGTTAGGAGACCATCTGCTCCTGGGCAGATCCATAGTCTGCATCCTTCAGTGAATATGTGTGTCATCCGGACATCCGTAGTGTGTGTGTGTGTGTGTGTGTCTGTGTGTGAGGTACAGAGAAAGAGAGAGAAATCTTGTCTTAGTAGTTGGGGATGATTTAGGTTGCAATGCATTCAAAGTACTGTTTTTTTTTTTCATTTAGAGATAAATCCAAACGAAAGTTACTGTCTGGTGTGTGTGTGTGTGTGTGTGTGTGTGTGTGTGTGTGTGTGTGTGTGTGTGATGGACAGCATCATTTGTTCCTTTAGCCAAGCTGCAGTCCTGCAGTAAGAGTGTGCTGCCCCCTGCTCGTCCCTGTCTCCTGTTCCGTGTGGAAGGCTGCTGTGTAATCTACCTGTGTAAACAGAGGGAAACCACATTCCCTGTCACACTGCTACTGCCTAACCTCTCGCCTCAGGGACGGAGCATAGAGATAAACAAAGAGATAAACAAACACCACTTCTCTCTTATTCCCTCTTTTCTCTTCTCTTTCCTGTCTTTCCTGTATCTCTCTCTTTTGCTGACTCCCCCAACACCCACACCCACACACTCTCTCCCTCTCTCTCTCTTTCTTTCTTTCCATCCTCCTCTGTGCCTTCTCTCTCTCTCTTTCTCTCTCTCTCCTTATCTCTCTACCTAATTTCTCTCTCCCTCTTGCCATCCTCTGTCTTTTCCTCCTCTTCCTTATCTCCCCCTCTCCCACCACACTCTCTTTCTTCCTCCTCCTCTCTCCCTCTCTTCGTCTCTCTCTCTCTCTCTCTTTCTCTCTCTCTGTCTCTGCAGTCTTGGCCCTGCCCCAGCTGCATCACCTGATTCCTGATGGGGAGATCACCAGCATTAAGATCTACCGTGCCGACCCCTGCGAGCCGCTGGCCATCAGCATCGTCGGGGGCAACGAGACGCCCCTGGTGCGCATCCTCATCCAGGACATCTACAGAGAGGGCGTCATTGCCCGCGATGGGCGCCTACTGCCTGGGGACATGATACTTAAGGTGTGTGAATGTGTATGTGTGAGTGTGTGTGTGTGTGTGTGTGTGTGTGTGTGTGTGTGTGTGTGTGTGTGTGTGTGTGAGTGTGTGTATCTATTCAATCACACAACTAAATTACTTCAACTGAAGTTCCCTGGATTTCAAATCATTCAAATCCAGCGAAATTCATTTTGAAGTATTTTGTCATTCCAGTCCATTCTAGACCAGCTTGTCTCCATTCCATTAAGTCTTATCCAACTCCATTCATTCTCTATTCAATTCAATTCAGTCAGTATCTATTGCAGGGGTAGCTCGGGAGCTACCAGTCGCCCGCCACCTCCTTGACAGTAGCTCACCAAAGGTTAAAGGAAATGTCAATAAATCTCATAACATAGTCACAAAAGGTATTAAACCTGTGTTGAAATCTCTGTGAAATAATTTTCAAACATTCTGCCCTGTCTGATACACAGTGATCCCAGTTTTTCTGTTCTCTGAAGAGAGTGTTGTAGGTAGTGTGCACCAGATTAGTTCTAACTATGGAAAATTAAGATGCCAATAAAGGTCAGACAATATTTTTCTCCCCACAAATTTCGGTGACACTTCAAACTACAGTGACAGTCAGTGTGTAGGATGGTAAAGGATACATCTTTTATCTACAGTATGTCCAGGACTACTAGTAGTAGCCACTGACTTCATCAGTGTAGCTCTCGGAGGAAAAAAGGTTGGAGACCCCTGATCTATAGCATGTTGAGTTAGCCTCTCCAATCTCCCCTCCTCAGGTGAACGGCATTGACATCAGTAATGTGCCACACATCTACGCCCTGGCAGCCCTCAAGCAGCCCTGCCAGCTGCTCCGCCTGACGGTGCTCCGTGAGCAGCGGTACCGCTACCGCTCCAGCTCCCACCACCACCATCACCACCACGGCCACGGGCACCACGGCGGGCACCATCACGGGCACCACGGCGGCCCTCCGCCCCACGAGCCCTTCTCCCCGAACCAGCCCCCGCCGCCGCCGCC
Organism: Tenualosa ilisha; assembly: GCA_015244755.2. Taxonomy (NCBI): domain Eukaryota; kingdom Metazoa; phylum Chordata; class Actinopteri; order Clupeiformes; family Clupeidae; genus Tenualosa; species Tenualosa ilisha. The sequence continues at coordinate 1,530,838 of PYXC01002775.1, read as the reverse complement.
GCCTGTGCTACGCGATGACAGCCTGCATGTGGTGCTGGTGAAGAGCGTGCCAGACGAGCAGCTGGGCATTAAGCTGGTGCGACGGCCAGACGAGCACGGCGTCTTCGTTTTCCACCTGCTGGAGGGTGGGCTGGCAGCACGAGACGGGCGCTTGAGAGTCGACGACCGCGTGCTTGCTGTCAACGGGCACGACCTACGTTATGGTGCACCAGAGCATGCCGCACTTCTCATACAGGTAACAGGTGTTGGTGGTGGGGGTGGGGGTGTGTATATACAGGTTAGGGAGGAGGACAGGGGGAAGTGAGGAGAAAGAAAGGAGAGAAGAGGAGAAGGGAGGACTGGAGAGAGAATAATGAAAGAGAGAAGAGTGGATTGAAATGAAATGAGGAGAACAGGGAGGGTGAGGAGAGGGGGATGTGGATAGAGGAGAAAACGACAGGAAAGGAGAGAAGAAACAAAACAGACACAAAAGGACAGGATGGGAGAGAAAATAGCCAGACAAGAGAGGAACAGAGAGAGAGAGAAAGAGAAAGAGAAAGGGGAGAACAAAGGGAGTGGAGCAGAAGAGAAGCGGGCAAATGAAAGTAGAGAACACAGTAGCTGCATCAAAAAGAGATGGAGAGATGCAGGGAGGAAAAAAAGATGAAAACATAATTTCCATCCACAACCATAAACACTTGACAGTAAAACTCAAAGATTGGTGTTTACGATGAAGAAAGATGAATAAACTGTGAGTTGTGTATTGTGCTGCAAAGACATTTGAGCCCTTGACCTTCATTGCCGTGTTCCCTATTCTCTTCAAGGCTTTATGGTAGTACTTAATGTCGATGAGCAAACCATGGCTATTGTTACAACCCTCGGCTCCAGGGTCATGAGAACCCTCAGATGTAATTAGGTGCCATTAGCTGCAGGGTTATATACACTAAAATATCATGTTTGTTCTCCAGTCAGGAGTGGTATCTAGATGGGACCACTGGGACAAAAATCGTTTCCTTGTTGAAATGTTATGAATGAACGAGTTGGTTAAATAACTGGTTTCATTAGTGTGTCGGAAGTCTTAACTCAATTGACTGGGATTTAATTTTGCGAGGAGCTGCTTTTGTCTCCATGGATCTTAGCAGGGCTAAAATTAGTGGGGAGTTGTGTGTGTATGGGTGGTGGTGGTGGTGGTGGTGGTGGATTGTGGGTAATTGTTGTTGTTGATGATGGTGGTGGTCCAATCCTCCGCCTGTTGCTTCCTGTGTGCTGCAATGCTGGACTGGCTCCGGCGCCTCTCTCTGTGGAGCCAACATGGCCGCTCACAGCAGGCAGTTTCTGTCAGAGATTAACAACTGGCAGGAAACTGATTAAATTAGGCCAATTAACGAGATAACGAGCTGGACTGGGTAATTTAGGAGTCAGCTCTGGTGCACTGGGCTCTCAGAGGAGCGACAGGGGGCTCTGGTGTGTGTGTGTGTATAGAGAGGGGATGGAGAAAAAGAAGAGACACATGGAGCGGGGAGAAAGTGTGACGTGAGGGGGATTATGAATTAGAGAACACAATATGTGTTCTTTCTAGAGCTCAGTGTTTAGACCAACCACTGATAGTGATCTATCTAACAACGGAAATACACAGTCCTCTCACGCATGGACACACAGACAAACATAGGCACACATTCACACATTTGTTTTCCCAACAGCATGTAAATGAGGGTTACACACACAAACACGCGCACACACAGGCCCGTACTTGTATTCCTCAGCATCAGATCAAGTAGTAAACAGTCTGTGTTTGGGCCACAGGGCGAAACTTCGCCCCCACTGGTGTTGTTTGCTGTGGCTGTTTCCTGGAGGTGGCTGGAGATAATCACACACACACACACACACACACACACACACACACACACACACACACACACACACACACACTGTCTCTCTCTCTCTTCTCTAGTGGGGCTGAAGTTATTAGCCATTTTACATAGTCTAACACTTCACAGAGCTCCCCAAAGGCAGATGTTTGGTCTGTACTCTCTCTAGGGGGTGGATCCTTTATGTGAGGTTGAGGTCTCGATGAATTCCTCGCCTGCTTTTCTCTGGCTCCAAAGCTGGCCTGGTTAACCCCCTGCATGCTACGCAAGGGGCCATGGTAGCGTAGCGGTAAAGGATGGCATAGTAGTGTGGATGGACGCTGTGGGTTCAAATTCTGTCCGCCTCCGTTGTAGCCTGGAAATTGTGGGTTCGAATCCCGTCCGCCACCGTTGTGCCCTCGAGCAAGCACTTAACCCTAAATTGCTCTAACGGAGACTGACCCTGAACCAGTTGATAGTTGACAAATGTAAGTCGCTTTGGATAAAGTAGTCTGCTAATTGCATGATTGTAAATGTAAAGAGAGTAAACAGGGCTAACCTGAAGATGTTTGGGCTCAAGTCAGAGGACAGAACATCTCCATGCCAGCCCCTGTTATTGGGATCACCAGGAAGGACTGCAAGGAGTGGGCAGAAATTCAGTGCAGCACATGCGCTCATTTTCCACAGGCGTGTGTGTAACATCTGGTTATTGCAAAATGTTTAGCGTGTGTGTGAGTGTGTGTGTCTGTAATAAAAGACTGCAGGGAACCGGCAAAAAATGTACACAATTTGGTCTCTGTGCTGAGTTTCTCTTTATTTCTATGCTGCTTTTAAGCCTGACTGCCAATAGGGGGTTGAGGGGATTGTGGTTATGTGTGTGTGTGTTGTGTGTGTGTGTGTGTGGTGTGTGTGTGTGTGTGTGTGTGTGTGTGTGTGTGTGTGTGTGTGTGTGTGCATGTGCACACGACTGCTCACATACATTTAAGATTCACAAATACATTTACTGCTCACAACATTTAACATTTACAAACTAGAAGACCATCTTGGTTCTCCAACATGATCCTACATGCTGGAGTAATTTTACACAGTCTTTAACACTGCAAGATGGGGGTTCTGGTTCATCTGACTGCCATTGTCCTTGGTTCTGGATCTTGGTTCTTGGTTCTGGTTCCTGTAACACTAAGCTATCCCGTGTGTTTGGATTGCTCTGCAGGCCAGTCAGGACCGGGTCCATTTTGTTGTATCTCGTCATACCCAGATCCCGACCCCAGACATCCTTTCAGAAGCTCCCTGGGGGATGGACGGACCCCACCCTACTCGCCTGTGGACATAGAACATAGCCTGCTGGTGAGTTACTTACAGTTTCTCTTTCCTCCTGTCACTTTCTTTCTCTCTCTTTTGTCCTCTCGTTTGTCTCTCTCTCTCCCTCTTTGTCTCTCTCTTGCCCGCATACACACAATACATTTATTTGCAAACACTTTATCTCTCCATCTTGCTGTCTCTGTTATTTGC
>PYXC01002775.1:1502500-1522500 GCA_015244755.2 Tenualosa ilisha | reverse complement strand
CATCAAAAGTGGCATAAGGCTTTGAGCCAGATCCACCTGCTGACCAAAAGAGAAAGTGTGTGTGTGTGTGTGTGTGTGTGTGTATGTGAGTGTTTGTGTGTGTGTGTGTTTCTGTGTGTGTATGTGTATGTGTGTGACAGCCAGATATGTGTTAGTCGTTTCTTGTTTGGAAGTTTTCTGTTTTTGGTGTTTAGTTGAATGAAAGTTTTGGGTGGTGTGTGTCTATGTGCATGTGTGGTGTCAGAGAGCTGCTGTTTGTGTGTGTGTGTGTGTCTGTGTGTGAGCGTGCGTGGGTTGTGAGAGAGCTGCTGTGTGTGTGCGTGTCCAGTAATTAAAGCGGCCTCTCTCTGTGATGTTTGCGGCAGTCTCCAGATGGCCGTCCTCCGCGCTACCTGCCCCCGTCGGCGGCTTTTTCAAACACACACACACACACAGGTGTCTCTTTGTTGTGAGCGCCGCACACCCGAGCGCCACGTGAGGCAGACAGAACACCGAGCTTTGGCACCCGCAGCGGGGCGCAACGGGAGGCCGAGGTCTTTGTCCTACAGCGGGAGAGAGACAGCACAGCCTTCAGAGAGAGAAGAAGGTCATAGACATGCAGGAGACAACCCAGCCTTCAGCAGAGAAACAACTGGAGAGGGAGAGACAGACAGAAAGACAGAGAGAGATAGATAGATAGATAGATAGATAGATAGATAGATAGATAGATAGACTGACAGATGGACAGACTGACAGACAGACAGACATAGATACATAGATAGATAGAAAGGTAGACAGACAGACAGACAGACAGACAGACATAGATAGATAGACAGACAGATAGACAGACAGACAGACAGACATAGATAGATATATAGACATACATACAGACAGAAAGACGGTTAATGGTGGTTAAGATGGTTAATTTGTCCTCATGAGAATGCACATTCATTAAACTGTGGTCATAGTAACCTGTCTCTCTGTCCTCTCGTCTTATCTGGTCAGGTGACATCTTGCTGAATGTGAACGGCGTGGACCTGACGGGGGTGACGCGCGGCGAGGCGGTGGCCAACCTGAAGAACACCTCGTCGCCGGTGGTGCTGCGCGTGCTGGAGATGCGGCCGCCGGACGAGAGCTGCCTGGAGAACATGCCGCCGCTGCTCTCGCCCTCCTCCTCCGTCTCGCCGTCCTTGCCCGTGGAGTCCAAGCTGCCGCCCACGCTGCCCAACGACGACTACTCGCCCCTGTGGGTGTCCTGGCTACAGCTGCCCAGGTGAGGGATGCTCAGCAACTTCCACCAGCAAGAAAAATCACGCACACACTCTTTGTCACACCAACACACACACACACACACACACACACACACACACACTTATATTTTGTTTGAGCTTGAGTTTAAAGAAGTTGGTAAGTAGTGAAGGTGTATCATACATACCCTGCCTACTAATTTGGCCAAACCCCCTGTAAACCATTCCCTCTGGAAATAGGAAGTAAATAGTAAGTAAACTGTGTAGAGCACATTTAATTTATTTCACAACCCAACCAGGCATGTCACAGGAAGTTGTGACCTCTGTGTGTTAGATATGTGTATAAACATATAAACATTCATATACAGTATAACATTTAAAACAAGGACATTCAAGGTGCGAGTGGCAACCCTGGTTCTGATCCGACTCTCACAGACAGCTACTTAGCTCTCTCTCGACGTCCCCATTGACCCCCTCCGTGATTCTTTCTTTATCCTTTCCTCTAAAACCGTTTTTTTCCTCCCCTCCTCTCTGACCCCCCTGCTCTCCTGCTGTCCTCTCCAAACTTGACTGTGACAGAGCCAGCTGGGAGGCCAGGCTGCCCTGAATAATAATCAGTCCCCCAAAACTTCTTTTCCAGAACTTTCTCCCAGTGGAAGCACTGTTGTCTCTCAGGAGAGACGTCCCCTACCGAGACTATATCCCTCCTCCCCGCCTCCTCCTTGTCTCTATCTTCCTCTCTCTCTCTCTTTACCTCTGCAATCTTCCTCTTCTTTTTCCTCCCTTCTTTTTCTCAAGCTCTCTCTATCCCTCTCTCTCTTGTGCCCCTGCTTGTCTTCCTGCACTCTCGCCTAAGAGGCTTAGCCGACTGAGACTGTGCCAACAACATTAAATGGATTTAATCCTGGGACCACTTCCTATCGCTCTCTCTCTTTCTCTCTACCCCTCCACCCCTCCACCCGTCTGTTCGTCCTGAGGTGTGATTTTCAGGGGTGTCGCTGGCAGGAGGGAGTACTCCTCCACCTCCCTTGCGCTGGAGGCCAGAAAAGGCTGAGCCTCATGAAATGTAAATGCCTACTTCTGACATCTTGCTCCAGGACTTCTACTCTGCTGTTCCAGACATCCAGTAAACAGTAAAAGTCCCACCCCACCCCAATCCTCGTCAACTAATTGCCCATCAGATAAGTGGCTGCAAACCAATTATGTGATGACTTGTTGCCTTAAGCTGCTGAAACAATAAGGGTTGAGCCACCATGTAGGTCTTAGCATCCCCCCCCCCCCCCCCCGTCCCCCCAAGGCTAAGGAGGCATCTTGTGCTCAGCTGTAGAATGTGAACCAGCTGGGGACTGATCTCCCTCAAACCACACACACAGACACACAGACACACACACATCTCCTTATAATGTGACCAAAGTCGTATTTTCTGTCCCTGCCAGGCACCTGTACTGCTGTAAGGACATTGTCCTGCGCCGGAGCACGTCCGGTAGCCTGGGCTTCAGTATTGTGGGTGGCCAGGAGGAGGTCAACTGCAACCAGTCCTTCTTCATCCGCTCCATCGTGGAGGGGACGCCCGCGTACAACGATGGGAGAATAAGGTACGACGAGCCACAGTTTTTTTTTTTTATTACCCAAATGAATGACATTCAGATTTTGAACTTGATTTTTCTTCAACATGTAAGAAAATGCTCATAAATTGAATCCGATCCAATCAAATATAAGACACTTCATTCAAAGTGACAAGTTAAACATTTTTACTTGTACAGTATATGTTAGATTCATATTGAGCCTGATGATCTCACGCTTGCTGTATGATCCACTGAAGTACATTATATCAGAAGGTGATCGATGTGATCAATCAACTGAACAATAAATCCTGCAAAATCACTATGCAGCACGTTCGCAATACACATTTCATAATGAATAATAGAATTATAAAAATACTCTCTGACTGATTTCTAAGAGTTAGAAGTGCTAAGAAGTGTGTGTGTTTGTGTGTTTGTCTGTTGTGTGTGTTGTTGCAGGTGTGGGGATATTCTGCTGGAGGTGAATGGGAAGAGCACCTGGGGGATGACCCACACGGCCCTGGTCCGCCTGCTGAAGGAACTCAGGGGCCGCATCACCCTCACCATCGTGTCCTGGCCCGGCAGCCTGCTATAGGACCAGAGTCTCACCTTTGTAAACACTTTTCCAAAACCTGCTGTGGAGAGAGAGAGGGGTGTGTGTGTGGAGCGTAGTCGTCGTCGTACACTGACCCTGCCTGTCGGAGTCAATTAGGGGCAGGCAGGAAGACCTCTGGATATGAACTTCTCCGAGCTTGTAAAATGAACCCTGCCTCAAAGAGCCGGGCGGGGCTCCTGATTGGCCCTTGCCCTGAAAAAAAAAGGAGGGCGGGACATGTGTGACATGGACCTTGATCAGGAAGGCGGGACTTGATAAAAAAAGACCTCTGCTGTGAGAGGCGGGCCTTAAGGGAGGATTCTGTGCAGAAATGGCGCAGGACTTATGGACACTGCTTAGAGAGAGAGGGCTTGAGTTGAGTTGAGGCCATGGACATTCACTCTTCAGGAAAAAAAACACAAAGGGAATCATACAAACGGATCGCAACCTTACAGCGAGGAGCAAGGCCAGAACTTGCTCTCCGATCCCAGATATGACTTCAACGGTCCGAGCTACTTACTTACACTGGATCTTACTTTGTAAGGAGAGGTCAAGAGCATGGGGATCCCACCCCCACCCCCCAGTGTTTAAGGGGATAAAGTGCATCATCTCGGACATTACCTGGGGGTCAGGGAGGGGTGGGATTGGGGTGCTTGCAGCATGGTAATCAACCCCCCTGTGGGAGCCTCTTAGAGCAGACAGAAGCGGTTTCTCAGCCTCATGGGGCGGGGCTTGCAAAAACCAATCCTGCTGATAGGGGGGAGGGAGGGAGCAGGCGGGGCTTATGGGTGAATGGGGGTTGGGCTTGCAGGTAGATTTAGTTACACTTTAGGTGCACAGCTTTCTGCTCCCCCCCCACCCCTTGAACACTGTGCCAGGTGCATCTGAATGTGCCCTTCACCCACACAGAGGAAGGCTGAGGAAGAATGGAAGAGAGAGAGATGAGACGGACGAGTGTAGGGTATCATTGAGTGGTAGCAGAGGACTTGAGAGCGAGCAAAAGGGAATTTGATGGGGGGGGGGAGGACACAATTTGCCAATTTGATTAGTTTGACGTTAGTTTCAAAACAAAAAAAGAAAAAAAAAAACACGTTTGAGTCATGTTTCGTTACTGTAAATGTTGATGTCAGAAAAAATCTAAGTACAAATCTAAGCACTTGTATTGTTGTTTATTTTTCATTAGTTTTGTTTCGCTGCTTCTTTTCTGTTTCTATGGCCTTTGGATACAAGCTTCGTTTCATGCTGTTAATAACAGTGGTTACTCCATTTCTCTTTCCTCTCGCTGTCGAGATGAAGAACACAATATTTCTTTTGCCAAGTAGTTCTGTCTGTGTTGGTATGTTCTCAGACGCTGTTGCTTAAGACAAACAAACATCAAAAAAAGTAATTCTCAAAACCACTGGCGATGTAATGTAAAAAAATAAATAAAAAAAAAAATAGACCAAAAAAAAGTGAAAATGTGTTCATAATATCGTTATAAAAATAAACAAAAAAAGAATGGTATTACTACTAACTCTACAGAGGTGATATCGTGGAGGCCTTACTGATTTTCCTACCTTGAAAAGGGAGCTGTGTGGGAGAGAGGCAGGGGCCAGTGGGTCTGTGTGTTGGTAAGTGTGTGCATCTCCATGCGTGGCTCTCGTTCGCCTGTGGACCTAACTGTGTCTCGCGTCTCGGCCTGTGTAGTATATTGTAACTGATGGTACCTTTGGGAAATGATCAATAAAGTCGTTCTACAAGGTGGACTTGTGTGAGATTTTTTTTTTTAAATGTGTTGCGTGTGTGTTGTATTTATGTTTGTGTATATTTGTGTGCTCTCAATGTTTCCGTGTTTGTACATGTATTTGAATGTGTGTGTGTGTGTGTGTGTGTGTGTGTGTGTGTGTGTGTATTTGTAATGGGTGTAGTAGTCCAAAAACAAATGACACATTCACTCAGCTGCATGAATCAAAACATTTATAAATAATTAGCCTTGTAATTAAACAAAATCAACATCCTTCCTAAGGTATAACAAAGGTATTAATAACTTAAAATACCCCAGTTTTGGCACATCAGAGCAGGGCTCGTGGAATTGAATTAAATAAATAAATTAAAAATGATTTCTAAGTTTTTTTCCCCATCTCTTTTTTTTTCCATCTCCCGTAAATGATAACACACACTTCAACTTGCACTTTCCTTTCAGAGCTGACAATGTAACAGAAAAAGAATATTGCTCATTCTGAGCGTGTGCTTTGATTGGCTGAGCCAAGGGGTAGGCGAGTGACTCCAGGGCTCTTTCACTGGTCGGAGTGCTGACTGGAATGTCACTCAGTGGCCTCCTATTGGTTCTCCTGGTCGGCGCGGGGCTCCTCGCTCTCGGCGGTGGTCTCGCGGCTGCTGCGCTTCTGCCGTTTGTGCCGGGACCTCCTGTGGGTCTGACCCTCCTCACTGCTGTGACGCTTCCTCCTGCTGCTGCTACTGCATGACCAGAGAAAGAGAGAGAGAGAGAGAGAGAAAGGAAGAAAGAAAGAGAGAGGAGAGGACAAAAGAGAGAAAGAGGGAGAGAGGAAGATGCAGAGAAAGGATAAGAGAGAGAGAGAGGAGAGAGAGAGAGGAGGGAGGCAGAGCAAAGAAGAGAGAGAAAAAGAGAGGGTGTGCAGGGAAAGAGAAAGAGAGGGAGGAATAAGAGAGGTGGATAGAGGAGAGAGAGAGAGGTGTGGAGGAGTAACAGCCCACAGACTGCTGAGTGCTATGGCTATGGTATCGGTGATTATGTGCAGTGTGGTTACATGTGTGGTTTATCTATGGGGATCCTTGTTGAGTGTCTGTTATTGTGTGGTCCGACAGTAACACACAGTGCATTTCTATTTCCGAGGGTACGGATGTGAACCCCATGGTCTGTGTGTGTGTGTGTGTGTGTGTGTGTGTGTTTTATATAAAGCTGACAGTCAGTATGTGTGTGTGCTGTGAGTCTCTGTGTGTGTGTGTGTGTGTATGTGTGGGGTTACCTGCGTGAGGACTTGTGTCGTCCTTCGTCCTTGTCCCGATGTCTCCTCTCTCGGTGTCTCTCCTCCCTCTCCCTACTGGACCTGTCACGATGCCTGTCATGTCCCCGCTCGCTGTGATCCCTCTGTCTTTGACGCTCCTCATCACTAATACACAAACACACACACACACACACACACACGCGCACATGCATACATTCACGTCATGCAGCCATGCATATGCACCAGCCACAAAAGCATACACACACACAATTCTCATACATACATATGTACACAGCCTTAGCCTACCCAAACATGCATAGTACAAATGTTACCAATACCCTTTCCTGAAATTTTTCTCTCACACACACACACACACACACACCACACACACAACACACACACACACACACACACACAAAACATACCCAAGGGCCAATGACTACACACACACATCCATATCCCTTATTCAGCATCATGATCACTGATATTCAGTCAGCTGCTTTCTGACTGAGCACAGGGCACAGGGGACAGACAGTGCCACTCTAAAGTCCCTATTGACTGTCAGTTCCACACGCAACCTCTCCATCTTCGTAACAAGCCCGTGGCTCTATGGATCTATGGGGATCCCAGGACCTTCGGCCCCCTGGGCGGCGCATAAGCGCTGCTTGCCTGCACTGCCTGCCTGTGGCTGTAATTGCCTTTCCGAACCGAGCCGGAGACATATAGAGGAACCACTACCATCATCATCATCATCTCCTCTGGGTGTCCTGTTCTGACCTTTCCCTGCCATCACATACACCCAAACACACCCAAACACACACACACACTCACACTCACACACACACATGCACATAGAGGCTAAGCCTGCATCCTCGCTGCTGAACAAACAGCCTCATTATTTAGTGAGAGGGAGTCCAAACTCCCAGAGGCCAGGGCTCCTGTCAAAGGGATAATTCATTAATTCACACCCTTTTTTCTGCCCTCGCACCCCTCTGGGTCTCTTTACACCTTTGGCTATGCATGCACACACACACACACACACACACACACACACACACGTGCAGGCAACACGCCCATGCCCGAGTGCGAACACACACAAGCACACACACACACACACACACGCGCGCCACACACACACACGCACACACACACGCACACACACGCACACACGCACACACGCGCGCACACACACACACACACACACACACACACACACACACACACACACACACACACACACACGTGCAGGCAACATGCCATGCCGAGTGCGAACACACACACGCACGGACACACGCACGTACGCACACGCGCACACACACAGGCACACACACACACATGTGCAGGCAACATGCCCATGCCCGAATGCAAACACACGCACGCACGCACGCATGCACGCACACACATGCACACTTCGCAAAGTCACAGGGAATATGGGGGAACATACAGGTGGCTGTCACAGATGCACGGTCACACACTGCAGAAGCATATTAGTCATGAAATTCACCCCCACGCTCCCTGTGCCACTGAATAATGCTTAGTCATGGGCCTCTTCTAATCCCAACGCCCTCACACACACACACACACACACACACACACACACACACACACACACACACACGCACTGGAGGTCCTTGAGCACAGGAGAAGCATTTCATTTTTCGCAATCGACCCCCTATGAGTCTCTCAACACACACACACACACACAGTGATCACTCTGCAGGCTTTACATGTCCTTCTACTGAGTCAACATATGGTTAGGCTCAAGCAAGGTATAATTCCCATGATCCTTTGCTCTGAAATGTCTGTGCAGGCTTTGATGGAGGTTCTACTGGTACTCATAAATACAGTATTAATCTCTCTCTCTCTCTCTTTCTCTCTATCTCTCTCACACACACAAATACACACACATAAACACATGCACATACATGCACAGAGAGGCATGTCTCCCTACACACTGCACACAGAACAACCACAGATGGACACAGACACACACAGATCATATAACACACATAGTCATATAAACTGTGTGTCTTTGAGTGTGTGTGTGTGTGTGTGTGTGTGTGTGTGTGTGTGTGTGTGTGTGTGTGTGTGTGTGTGTGTGTGTGTGTGTGTGTGTGCAGGAAATGGATAGAGGATGTGCGGTCACGGGGAAAAGCGTGCCGGTCGCACCCTTGAAGCTAATCACCCTCAGGTGCCCCCTCAGGCACTGGCGACCCGTTGCAGAGCTGAGCGCAGCCTCTGAAATAAAAATAAAATCTCAAATCAAGCCCCACAGCTGGAAGCTGGAGGCTGGAACAGCAGCGAGCCAACGGTAACGAGAAACATGATGCTGCATGGCTCACATATGGGACACACTGAACTTAACTACAGGCGGGCTGAGGGCGGGAAGGAGAGAGAGAGAGAGAGAGAGAGAGAGAGAGATGACTGCTGTATGGCTCCCACATGACATTCAACAATCAGCAGGCAGGTGAAGATGGGAGCACTGAGATAGATAGATACAAAGAGAGAGATGATTGGCTGTCTGCAGAGATTTACAGTGCAGGAGGAAGAGAGGGAGGAGTAGAGGAAGAGAGGGATGCAGAGAGGGAGACAGAGGGACGGAGAGAGATATACGAGCGCTCGCTGAACATGTGGGCACTCTGGGTGCTATTTTTAGTGCCCTGGGTTTAGACCTTGGGCCCTTATGGATTGGTTGACATTAGTCCAGCAAGCACTAATTAACAAGGACAAGTGTGCATGTGTGTTGACATGGTCAAGGATAAATCTGTGTGTGTGTACACGTGTGTGTGTGCATTATGCGTGTCAAGGGTAAAGAATGAAAGAGTGTGTTTATGTGCCATAAACACTCACAGCATAGTAAATACGACAATAAAACATGTTTGTGTGAGCACAAGTGTGCATGTGTGTGAGTATGTGTGAGTGGCAGGAATCAGTAGATATATAGTGCACCATATTCATATCATTGGGTCGACTCAAAGCCCTTAGTGTGTGTGTGTGTTAATCCATTCTCACTACAATAAACACCCCCGAAAATGTTTAAAGTGCAATGCATGCGAGAGTGACCGCATAAAATAGTCACAGCGAGGATGAGAGTGTGTGAAATGCATGTGTGTTCTGTGTACCCGCGGGGCTTTGTGTGTGTGTGTGTGTGTGTGTGTGTGTGTGTGCGCGTGTGTGCGTGCGGACGCGCATGTGAGGTCTTGCCAGCTGGAGAGAGGACAAACCTGTCCACGCTGAGCTACAGGGATGAGATCATATTCAGAGGACAAGTGTTCACCAAATGGCCAACCAGCTGCTGAGAGATGCACCAGCCAGCAGAGAGAGAGAGAGAGAAAGAGAGAGAGACACAAAGAGGATGACAAAAAGAGAAAGATAGAGAGAGCAGGAGCAATGGAGGAGAGGGAAGGAGGGTAGGCGGAGTGGTGATGACGGGGCATGAGGAGGGAGGGCCAGCGGGGCTGGGGGGGGGGGGGGGGGGGGTGGCGGGGGCCTGCACAGGAAGCTATAGATAGTAAGACAATGGGGAGTCAGTCAAATTAGTGCTAGGAAATTTAGTAGGAGGAAAGTAGGAAATTTAAATGAAAGCGATCATCAGCTAAAGCCTCTGGAATAATGTCTTTGCAATGTATGCAGGAAATAAAATAGAATAATAAAATAAAACAGACAGTTTAAATGCTTTGTCCTGACCTATTGTTCTTATTCTTGGAAAAACAAGGATAAGAAATTCTCAAAACTCAAGAAAATACTCAGCTGGCCTGTCAAAGACCTCCTCCATGTGCTCTGATGTGAGTCTTGTATTTACCAAGTGCAAGCCATCCTCTTCCATCCTATTTTTGTTTTTGCTTGAAGTCTGCAGTGTGTGTGTGTGTGTGTGTGTGCGCGTGTGTGCATGTGTGTGTCCATGTGTGTGTGTGTGTGTGTTTTCAGCAGAAACTCTGTGCTGGTTTAATAAAGCTAGCCTGCTATCAGGTATAGATGTTAGTAGACCTGCGGAGAGAGAGAGAGCCTATGACAGGTTGAGAAGTACGGGTCGCTAGCTGGAGTGCTAAGCGGCTGACTGCCTCTCAAAGGGACCAGTGTGAGTGCAGCAGGAACCCTGCTGGGAGAAGGAGGGGACCAGGGGATGACTCAAGGGGGTCTGTGTTTGTGTGTTTGTGTGTGTGTGTGTGTGTGTGTGTGTGTGTGGGAGCAGGGGGTGACAGGTTTACAGCTTTTAGTGCCACTGGAACTCAACGGTTCTGTTTGTTAGCATGACAACTTGGCTGCCTCGTACACCGCACACACATACACACACGCACACACACACACACACACACACACTCGCACACAGTCACTACCATCAAATTAATATCAAAATAGATGTTGCTGTGGCAACTGAGCTCCACCTCCAGAAATCCACAGAGTAAAAATATAAAAGTATGCAAATGTGCTAAGGCGGCTTCACCACACACACACACACACACACACACACACACACACACACACACACACACACACACAGAGACTAAACATCATATCAGTGTTTTTATCCTGTGGATGGTGCATTTGTGTCTGTTGTGTGGACCGCATATTTATAATGCTTTCCACATCTCTGTGCATCCTGTATTCTTCCCACTATTTCTGGACTAAGCGAGGACAAAGAAGACAAATCAGAATGTTTTCATTAAAATCGGAACGACATACACCCACTCAGGACACAAGGCTATAGTGCGGAGACACACACACACACACACACACACATCTGTATACAGTACACATACTGCAGATTTTTCTTTTTGAAGTACACGTCACATAAAGTCATTTAGAAAACAACACAGACAATGATGGGACATCAAATGACATCAAATGAAGATTTGACAGTGACCACAGTATGTTATACACACACACACACACACACACACACACACACACACACACGTCCCTGCCTCTCTGCATTAGTGTGGCTCACAGATGTTCCAGTGCCCTGGATTCGTCTGTCTCTCCTCACATAACCTCCTTAGCGACTTAGGCTGCCATCCACCTGCACCCAGCACTACTGCAGTGTATATGTGTATGTGTGTGTGTGTGTGCGCGTATGACATACTGTGGTCACTGTCAAGTCTGTCTGTGTGTGTGTGTGTGTGTGTGTGTGGTGTGTGTGTGTGTGTGTGCGCGCGTGAGTGTATGCGCGCGAGTGTGTGTGTGGTAATAACAGATACAGATGAAGTTAAGAAAGGACACAAAATGGGAAGAGGAAGAGTTCAGTCATCCAAAGGTACACACACACCACACACACACACACACACACACACACACACACACACACACAGTCAAACCTGCCTATGACATACTAAAGCTAAATTGTTAACACACAAAAACTCTAAATTACAGCTGTGACAGTTGCTGACGCTGGTGTGCAAACATACATGCACTTTAAAAATGCCCGAGTTAGGATGACGTCTGTAAACACACACACACACACACACACAGACACACACACACACACACACACACACACACACACACACACACACACTCACGCACTCACACAACAAAATACACCTGAGAGTGGGGTTTACACTGCTAAAGAAACACACACCATCAAGTATGTATAGGACACGTGCTGATGTTGGTATGTAAACACATTCAAAAATATGCTTAAGTACTGTGCATGTGTGTGTGTGTGTGTCTCTGAGTACATATGTGCCTGTGTGTGCCTGTGTGTGTGTGTGTGTGTGTGTGTGTGTGTGTGTGTGTGTGAGGGAGAGAGAGGGCAAAGGAAGAATTGGCATTTCAGTCGGCCTCACCATGCACGCCAGTGGGTCAGTGTATAAATATCAGCGGTGGGGTCAGGACATCGCTATGCCAACAGCATGGAGCTCAAAACACAAGCAGCAAAAGAAAACAGTAAAAACAAAAACAAAAACCCAAAACGACAAGCACTCCTTAAACACACTTCCTGCATCATTCATCCTGCAGCATCATTCATTTTGGTGATATTCATCTTGGTGCAGCAACAACCACATCCCCGTCTCTTTGACCACATGTAGAATCCATGGCCACTCTCTCCCTCCCTCTCTCTCTCTCTCTCTTCACCTCCCCCTCTCTCCCTCCCTCTCTCAAATCTCTCTCTCTCCCTGCCTCTCTCCCTCCCTCCCTCTCTCTCTCTCTTCACCTCCCTCTCTCTCTCTCTCTCCCTCCCTCTCTCAAATCTCTCTCTCTCCCTCCCTCCCTCTCTCTCTCTCTCTCTTTGTGGCTGATACTGCCCCCTGTGTTGACTCTGTGTCTACTACACTAGTGAGCTGAGCTGGCCCCGGAGCAGAGTGACCAGAGTGCAGGGGTCGCACTGACTCTCCTTCCTCTCGTCCATTACTGTTCTGTCCTTCTTCTCTCTTCTTTTACACTACTCTTTCTTCCTCACTTACGTGTACGTGTCTCGTGCGTTTGGCTCACTCTTACTTTTTAGGCAGTTGGTCGTCATGGGCAGGTCTTTGTTCCTGTTTTGCCGTCCCCCTAAACACACACACACACACACACACACACACACACACACACACACACACACACACATCCCTCTGCCTTCTCTTGTGTTTATCTGCCCCACACGTGTTTATGTGAGAGCCAAGCCGGACTGTTAATGTGGACCAGAGTCGACATCTGTCCCCAGTGCACAACAGCTGGCTGTGGATGCATGCGGCTGCCCGCACACACACACACAAACACACACACACACTGACCTGTTAAATCTTTTACCAGTGTAAAAGGCCTTTCTTATGTATTTAGGGCACATAAAAACATTGACATGTACAAATCCATGTAAAGTTTATGACACATGTCAAATGCAAAGCAAGACAATGCAACACAATCGGACTGTTTTCAGTGTCACAGCAATTTGGTATGTACATACTGTCAATGAAGAGATTTTCTCAATCTCGTTATATTTACAGACAAACACACACACAGGCCTTTTCACATTTACCCTTCACCAAAGATGGCCTCAGAAAAACACACACACACACACACACACACAGACATGCACACACACACACACACACACACACACCACACACACTCTCTCTCTCTCTCTTGCATTATTTGATTAATCCATTGCTCACCTGTAGTGTGATGGGGAGGAGAGGCTGCGCTCCCTCTCTCTCTCCCTCTCCCTGTCTCTATCCCTCTCTCTCTCTCTCTCCCGGTCCCTGTCTCGGTCCCGCACTCGCTCCCTCTCAAGGCCCCTTTCTCTGGTTTTATTACGGTCTCGCTCGCGGTCCCGGGTACTGTCCCGTCGGGCGTAGTACTCCCAGGCCTTGGCACTGTCAATCAGCCCGGGCCACGAGGTCATACCTCCCAGCATGGGTGGATACACACCTTGGAATCATGGGTAAAAAAATAAATAAAAACAAAAATTACAAAAGAAAACACAAAAACACAGTGTATACACGTGTATATAAAAGAGGGAACAAAAAACAAACATCAGTGCACACACACACATTGTCTGGGAATTTTACCCAAACACACAACAAACACCAGCAGGAAACCCCCCAAACACACAACCTGGGTCAGGATCAAAGCATTATTCTGCTATCACCATCGCTGAGTATGAATGGTCTCCCTCTCCCTCCCTCTCATGTAGCCTATTGTAATGCTCAGGGAATCTGGATCCCCAGGTAGGGGGAGAAAAAGAAAGAGAGAGAGAGAGAGAAATAGATAGATAGACAGAGCAGAGAGAGCAGGATAGTGTATTTGGTGGCGATCCTATCAGACTCTCCTGACTGAATATCAAAGGGTTCCACAGGGCAGTCAATGAAGCTGTTTTCAGACCAGCCAGACGGTTTCCGCACCAGTTACACTGGGAACCGAAGCGCTTGCCCGTGAGAGGCTCGGGTTCATACCATCATGTGAGCCCATGAAAACCCAAAAAAATAAAAATCTACACGTCCTTTGCCACTTTGAGCTTTTTTGAGTTTGTCTGTAGTTTGTTCTGTTGTGCGGTGGAGCCCAGCCCTTGCCAGTTCCTCAGCCAGTTCAGCATGTTTACTCTTTGTAGAGCTGCTGTCTCGCTTCTGCTGGAAATCTGTGGACGTCCAAATCGCGGGCAAATATTTTGTCTCCTTGGCCGACCACTGCACGATTTTCTTTTCCACACTCACGTTTTCTTGGTTTGTTTATTTTTGCGCATCTGACCCGAATCAACCCCAACCCCTGGTCTACTCATGTCGTCATGAATTTTCGGTTCCCAAATGCTCTTATTTGTCCAGTTCGAGATTAGGTGCAGGACCGGCACCAACACAGTTCTCTGTCAGTCTGAAAATGACAGAAAGTGTGTGTGTGTGTGTGTGTGTGTGTCTGTGTGTGTGTGTGTGTGTGTGTGTGTGTGTGTGTGTGTGTGTGTGTGTGTGTGTGTGTATTGTCTCTTCTCTACCTGGCTGTGTTTCACCCACAGCTTTGGAAAATAAACACTACATCTGCGTGTGCACATCTGTGTGTGTGTGTTTGTGCGTGTGTGTCTGAGGGCTTTTGTTTCCTTAACCACTCCACTCACTAATCACACAGACAAACGAAGGCAAGCGCAGCACATCTCTCTTCAGATGGGCCACCGCAGCTACAGCTGGCCCCGCTAGAATCACACACACACACACACACACACGCGCACACACACACACATACACACACACACACACACACACAGACAGACACAGACACGCTTTCTTACTCATCGGCCTTCAAACGGTATATGTAGGACTGGTAATGAGACGCAACCTGCACATGGATCCATTAACTCAGACATTCACACACCTAAACACAGACACACACACACACACACACAAACTCTTACACTCCCCACACAACACTAAACAAACACACGCACACACACACACATTTTGTGGACAGGTACCTAGCGATTGCTCAGGCAGGAAGTGCTGTAAACAGACATTGTCACTACTATTGTTGTGGTTCAAAAGCGTGTGACTGATGCCTCAGCATTCTGCGCACGCAGTCGCACACACACGCACACGCACACACACATACACACACACACACACACACACACACACAGAGGGGAGAGGGTCAGACAGTGTGCTGTGACCTTATTAACCTGCGCTGGCAGTAATGATTGGTGTGGAAGCTAAAGTGCTGAAGTGCTAGGTTACTCTCTGCTCTGCTGGCACTTCTGCTCTCAAAGCCCACTGAACTGAAAGAGATGGAGGGAGGAATAGAGAGAGAGAGAGGGGGGGGGGGGGAGAGAGAGAGAGAAAGAGAAACCAAAAGAATCTGTATGTTTTGAGCATCTGTTCTATTATCATTTTCTCCCACGGTGAGATTTCTCAGTCTTGTTCTCGCACACTTTAGTCATAGCTAAGGATGTGTGATGTTCCCATTAAAATGGTTGGCATATCACAGCCAATTCAAACATGCCTAACCTCTCACTAGAGGAGAAAAAAAGACTAGGAAAGGTCTCTCTACTCTCTCTCTCTCAAACACACACGCTCACACACACACATACACACACACACACACACGCACACAGACACAACTTTTGCACCAATCAGACCCCTGGGACTACATTACCGGGTGCTTAGAACGGCTTTGCTGATAAAAATCCTCTGACCTCTGACCTTGCCTGCTACGGCGACCATGACCTTCGCATCGCATCATCCGCATCTGGATTATCCTGCGCCTGCTGGCAAACAGCCCTCACTGCCGATCCACATTCCGTAGCCATCATCACAGCCGCTACTGATCCAGGGACAGTCACCGGGGAAAAGAGTCCTGAGTACGAGTCCACGTTCAAAAGCCAGGACAACTGACTCCAAAGCAGCATGTATGACAAAAAATTAAGTCTCGGTAGCCCAAACATTTCACTATGAACTATGATCATTAATCCAAGAGCAGTGACACAAGAGTGTGGTGTGTGAAGCCCTAAATTATAACCAATATCTTGCAGCAGCAATGGCCAGTGGTCCAGGACTTGTCAGAGGAGAGAAATGGCCGATACTAATTCTACATTCCACAGCTATCATCACTGATTCCGGAACAGCCTCAAGAGCCTCGAGTCCTGAATTTACAATCCACAATTTCAGCCTAGAACCACAGATGCTCCGAGAGAAATCATGAGAGAAACTAGCAATGATTCCCAATCTGTGTTTCACGACAGCATTGACAACTGATCCAAGACCAGCTGCATGCTGTCGTAAACGGTGACTCACGATCAAGATTTCAACCTGTTGCAACAGATCCTCCTACACCTGTCTCAAGTCAATAGTCTGATGAGAATCACAATCCATTTTTCACAAGTGTGGTCACTGACCCAACAACTCCCATCACAAGAGGGACTACTGAGTGTGAAGATCTATTTCACAGCAAAGGCCTAGCCATCCCAGAACAGTCACAGGAGAGATAAGACTGACTCCAATCTACATTCTCCAACTGTCACCACTGATCCAGTAGCAGTCTCTGGGGCCTCAAAGCTGGAACAGATGACAAGATTTTAAGCACTGCTGCTGTCACTGTTCTCAGAACAGCCACAAGAGTCTCAGACCTAGAATCCCCAATCCACACTGCAACAATGGCCACAAATCCATATGTAACAGGTGCTGAAGTGAATCTCATATCAACATTTGACAACAGACCCAGTCACCCCTGTCTTCTATTTCCTTACTTCACTTCAGAGTCTCACCCCTCCACTTCCATCTCCTCATCCCTCCTTCCCTTCCTGCCTCCCTCCCTCCCTCCATGTCTTCCTGTACCCATGGCAAAGAGCTGACACAGCATGGCAATCCATATTTCACAGCTTCAGCCTGATCTGGGAACAGTCACAGGTGCCCGAAACCCTCCATTCTGCACCCTCATCCTTATCGTCTATCTGGCAGCGCCCTGCTGCTAGCATGGTCACGGTATGGCAGTAAGTGAATGAAGCTCCATTCGCAGAGTCACTGGAAATTACACATGTCCCAGTGAGGGTGAAATAGCAGCAGGGAGGAGAGGAGAGGAGAGAAGGGAGAGAGAGGGATAGAGGAGAGGAGAGGAGAGCAGAGGAGAGGAGAGGAGAGGAGAGAGAGGGATAGAGGAGAGTGGTGGCACTGCCCTGAATGTGGGCACACACTCATGCTCACACACAGACACACACACACACACACACTCACGCTCACACACAGACACAGACACACACACATGCTCTCTCACACACATACACACACACACACACACACACACAGACACACTTTCTCTCTCTCTCACACTGACACACAAACACATACACATATACTCGCAAACACGCACACATACACACACACAAACACAACACACACACACACACTCTTACCTGCTGGGAAGGGAAAGGGTGGGGCGGAGCGGGCATCATAGCCTCCTCCGGAACGACTGCTGGAGGTAGAAGAGGGAAGCAGTTGATTAGAGACAGTTATCAGAGACATGTTTAGAATGGTCACTGGACACACACACACACACACACAAACACACACTCAGCTTTTCTGACAGACAACAACTACATTACATGGGCCACATACCAACCTATGGACTTGGGCTTTAATATACACGCTATTAATTTTCTCTAAATCATTTTAAAAAGGTGTGTTGATGTAAAAAGCACATATATCCATTATTTTAATGATTAGGTCAACTTGCACCTATAACACAGATTGCACACATTCATTTACCACTTCACACACAAGCATGCCAGCACACACACACACACACACACACACACACACACACACACACACACAACCCCCTCACAGTCTCCCAAAATAAACATAAACAGGCGAAAACATGGATCCAAATTCAACACCTCCAAATCTGCCAAGAGTTCATTTCTAGTGTCACACTCTCGGGGGACATGGCCACAATGACACACGGCAACCTGCCAACTTCTTGTGTGTGTGTGTGTGTGTGTGTGTGTGTGTGTGTGTGTGTGTGTGTGTGTGTGTGTGTGTGTGTAAGTATGTAGACAAATAACACAAAACATACCCAGCCTGACAAACAAGGCCTTTCCTTTACCAAGCCAGTGCCGGCGCAGGTTATATAACTGCACTCCAAAAACACAAAGACAAAAGGAACAAGGCCTGCCTATTATTCTCTATGGAGGCCTGCCCAGTCTACCTGCGGGAGCCAACACACACTGAGCCTATTAAAAAATCCCCAGCGATAAAGAGGCAGGATAAACTTGTCAGAATGAAAGTGAAAAGCAAAAGAATGAAACATTCAAAACGAAAAAAAGAAAAGAGGAAGACGAAGGAGAGGAAGAGAAAAAAAATAAAAAATTCAAATTAACTTTGGAGATGGAAGTGGGTCTGGCTGCTACGTGATCAAAGAGCCTTCTTCCAACTTTAAGACTGCGTGGCGATTCTCCGCTCGTTTGATGTGACTGGCCCGTTGTCAAGGCGCAGCGTGCGCCTGGTAACCTGGCAGCAGACTACGAGTGTGTGTGTGTATGCTTATGCGTGTACGTCTGTGCGTGTGTGTGTGCAGAAGAGGTATCCATTACAGATATTGGTGAAGGGGAGTCCAGCCATCCCTGGGTCTGGCGCCCCGCCCCACTTCCGATTGAAGGCTTCCCGTCGGGGTTAGGGGTGATGGGAAGTGCGGTCCAACAAGGCCTCCTTTCCCACAGGTGCTTCTCCAAACACACACACACACGCTTGTCTATAAATACCCCCTGGCAGGGACCGCCTATTCAGGCTTCACTATCTCTCCTCTCTCTCTGCTCATCCCTCTCTTTCTTTCAACACAGGCCAGCTTCTACATCTGTCTATTGCTCACATCTATCCATCTCCTCTACTAATTTCTCCCCTCTCCCTCTTTTTTTGCTCTATATTCCTCTCTTTTTCCCTCTCGTTTCTCTCTGAGCTGTATGGTAAATGAGTGCAGGGGCGAGGCGTATGGCTCTGTTTGTGAATATGAATGCTGGATGAGTTGGCACTGGCGTTGGTTCTCTGCCTGCCATGCGCTCCTCCTCTCTCACCACCCTCTCTCTCTCACCCCTGAGGGCTGAACCTTAATTAGCGCCCGATTTCGTGGAGACAGCTAATTACCGGCGCTAATAACTCAACCCCTAACGACACCCCCCTCGACGTTCACCCAGCCAGCTGGCCCATCTCTAATCACCATTAAAGCATAATCAGGACTTCATTAGAATGCCATAAATTCGTCAATAAAATGCACGCTAATAATGCACCAGACTGATTGAAGGACTGGGTGATAATTTACTATGATGCAGGTCAAGAGGCTTCTTTTGCTTTTAAAGGTCATGACCCTGATGGGTGAAGGGTGAAGGGTAAGGGGTGAAGTGTAGGGGTGCATGAAGGATGGAAAAACTTTCCCACACTGAGATCTGTAGAGGCACCAAGCCACAAGGGGCCAATGACCAACTCAATGATGTTAGGTACAGGTGTGCCTCAGGGCACTCCCCCAGGTCCTGTCATAAATTACTCTCCATTCAAAGAAATCGTTTTTGGGAGTGTGTGTGTGTGTGTGTGTGTGTGCTTAAGGGTGTGTAAAGTGTGTGTGTGTGTGTGTGTGTGTGTGTGAGAGTGTGTGTGTGTTTTCATATGTAGGCAGTAGGGAAACAATTCATAAATTATACAGTCAACGGCTGGCAGGGCTCTAAGAAACGGAAACTCCTAAAAGGATGTTTGGACTTGGCAGTGGGTCT
>PYXC01002775.1:1477500-1492500 GCA_015244755.2 Tenualosa ilisha | reverse complement strand
AACCTTCCATGGCAAATTTAGTAAGTTGGATCTCCAATACAACCACAACACCTCAGAACAAGTGACGATGGCAAATGAAAAAAATGGACTTCAAGGATGAGCCTACATTGGACTAATAGTCATGTACGAGATGCTGGACACCATGCTGCTCAGATGTGATTACTCTGTGCCAGTTAGACCACTACTTTACTGAACTAATCCACCGAGTCTGTGTTCAATGACAATCTGCCAAACAAGCACACAGCTCCTCTGTTCCAATCGCCAGTTGATCAGTGAAAGCTGATGATGGGTTGCTTGTACGATGGCATAATTAGGCAACAACAATCTGGTAAATACAAAGTGTGAAACAATAGGCTACAATTCATATCATTTAAGCATTTAGCAGACGCTTTTATCCAAAGTGACTTACATTTTGTCAACTATCAATTGCTCAGGGCCAGTCTCCCCTAGAGCAACTTAAGGTTAAGTGCCTTGCTCAAGGGCACAACAGTGTAAGATGGGATTCGAAGCCCCAACTTTCCTGGCTATTAGCATGCTAACCAGGTTCCTTAACTGCTACGCTACCACCACCCCGCTAGTAGTAACACCACATGATGTACCTGTGTGTTTGTGTGTGTGTGTTTGACTTACTTGGTGGAGGGATGAGAGAGGGGGTGGAACAGTGGCTGGGGGGAGGTGGTAGAGGGGGAGGGGGGATGTTTGGGGGGAAGAAAGGCATCTTAGTGGGTGTGCTCTCACCATCAGAGGATGGCTCTGAGACCACCTGCAGAACACACACGCACAGCCACACACAAACACACACACACACACACACACACAGATATGAGACATCGTGCACCCACTGTGCATTCAGCCCAGCCTCATTTGTTTGAAGTTATATACAGCTCTTGTATGTCCCCCTCTATCTCTCTTTTGCACATACACTCACACACACACCTGGATGACATTTCCATCCGTATTGTGTCTTCTACGTCCTTCTACTCGGCTGATGGCTCCCGACTGTCCCCCGATGACATTGATGGAGTTGCTTAACTTCCTGCTCAAACACACACACACACACACACACACCCATACACACACACATTGAACATAAGATGTGTGACCCACACAGCTACCTCTCCAATACCACTGGCTTCACACAGCAGTGACTGTGATGACTATAGATTTTACATGAAAATGATGTTATGTCTATGTTAAATAATGTTAAATAATGTGTGAGTGTGTATGAGTGTGAGTGAGTGCCCACACTGCGTGAGAAGCACTGCATGCTAGGTTTAAAAAGCTAACAGGAAGTTCTCACTCTACCTCTCTGGAGCACGGCACATGCAGGATATGAAAGCTTATATAAACCCTTTATGGCACGACCCCCCCAAACACACACACACACACACACACACTCCATTAATGCATTATCTTCACCCATCTGGATCATCATCCCCATGTGTTTTACACACCACTCTCTTTCTTGCTTTCACACAAGTACACACACTCACACACACGCCGAGATGAAACACTAACCTATTTCAGTCAGGAGGACTTAGTCATATGAAAGTTGCAGCAGGCCTTTAAGTAGCACACTAAAAGTAAAGTCATGCTAGCTGCCTGCTCAACTAAATCCCTCCGTCTCTCCAACTATGCTTATCTCCCTCTCTCCCCCCCTCTCTCTCTCTCTCTCTCACACACACACACACTTTCTTTTAAATTAAACAGAGGGAGAAATTTTATGGTGAAAAATCAGCACAGCGACACTGACACACTTATCATGGTTTCACCTACTTTACCAAAAAGCACATGTTCTGCTTTAAACATCATAAGGAAATGCTTTACATAACACATGTGCAATGTTTGTGTACAGGATTCTCTCTCACACACACACACACACACATACACACACACACACACGCTTGATTGCACACACATCCTCATGTCAGCGACAAACACTCTTCTCCCATCAGCTGTGCCAGCCGAGTGTGAGTGTTTTCCCATGGAGTCTGGCGTGGGAGGCCAGGGCCACTGAAAGTGGGACACCCCAGGGGACCTCACATGGACTGCATGCCTGGGCTGACACGCAGAATGGTGCGTCATGCTCCACGTGTGTGTGTGTGTGTGTGTGTATGTTCTGTGTGTGGCGCATGTTTGCGTGTGTCTGATGTGTCCGGTGTGTATGTGTGTGTCACTTCCTGTTCCCTTCAGCAACGCTCGTGTCACAGAGACCCAGACGGCGATGCGTGACTGTGCCTCTCTCTCCTCTTGAGCGCTCGGCTTCAAACGCTTCGCCCCTGGCAACACTTAACTTTACGCTGGTCGGAGTGCAAGGACCCTTAATTGAGGTGACTGCGTCGGTCAGACCGTCCACTCTCAGCGGGCGAAACCACCATCTGGTCTGAGATACTACTCAGACATGTACCGCCTGTGTGCATTGTAAGCATGGTTTATGTTGCTTTGTGTGTGTGTGTGTGTGTGTGTGTGTGTGTGTGAGAGTGTGGGTAAATAACATATGTGAGGGTATGAGGCTCGCATGTGCCTTGGCGTGCGACACCACCAAGGTCATGGGCAGGATAAACGAGCATAGCAGTGTGTACGGAAGGAATGAGTGTGAGAAAGAGAGAGGTTTTTCCTAATTGCAAATAAATGACCCATGAAACACCTGGACTGGATGATGGAGAGAGAGGGCAAGACGCAGAAAGGTAGAGAGAGAAAGAAAGAAAGAAAGAAAGAAAGAAAGAAAGAGAGAGAGAGAGAGAGAGAGAGACAGAGAGAGAGAAAGAAAAAAAAAGAGAGAGAGAGAGGGAGAGAAAGAAAGAAAGAATGAAAATCTGGCCCAGGAAAACAGGAAGCAAGAGACTGGTAACAAAAGCAGGGAAATGGAAAGAGAGGAAGAGGAGGGAGTGGGTAGAGAAGAGGTGGTGAGATGAAGAAATACATCGTTGGAATGGTATAGCATCCTAGACATAGAAAAGATCAGATTCAGACAGGAAAAGTGGAAAGAAAACAAAGAGCAGAAAGTGAATAAAGATGTGATAAATAAAGCCACACACAATATGGAGAGAGAGAGAGAGGGAGAGAGAAAGAGAAAGAGAGAGAGGAAGGAGGAGGAGGACTAATCAACAGTAGTAAATGTTTACAAACACACTGAGGTCGGCTGGTCCTCTGTGATGGCTAATGTTTAAAGCTGGTAATGGTGCCGTTACTGCCCGTGTAAACCTGTCCCGCACCCCTCCACCGACCCCAGCCTTAACCCCCCACTCCCCTCATCCCTCCCCTCCCCAGTGCTAATCACTTCCTCTTGCAGGTGCTCGTTAACACGCGCACATCAGGTCTTCATTACTGAGAGCAAGGGTAAGAAAAAAAAAAGAAAACACAACAAACGAAGATGAAATCATTACAGCAGAAAACAATCTGCAGACTGCAGGTTGTCTCTCTGCCCCGAGGTGGGTCATTTCTCTGGGAAATAAATCATTTTAGTTGGAAGATAAGAAAGAAGTTGGGATGTCAAAGCCAGTATTTGCTTTATTGGAGTTTGGGCAAATACACTTGTGTTGCAAAAGGCTGGCAGGTCAAACACTGACCTTGACGAGCTGGATGTCGACTCGTAGAAGCTGTCAGGCTTGGAGAGCGAGTGGTCACTATGGTGACTTGATCGACCCTAAAGACAAGCAGAGATATAGGCACTTAAAAGAAACACACTCACATTGTTGTTTACACAACAATCTGATATTTGATCAAATCGAATAAAACATTTTTATTAGATATTATTAAATATCAGATTGCTGTGTAAATGTAAATTGCTGTATTTTTGTGAGTGTGTCTCTTTTTAAAATACATTTCTGGAGGGTGTCTGGGAGTGGGATTTACTACTGACTACTGGTAAGCAGGGGTTAATGAGATTTTGTGTGTGGGTGTGTGTGTATGTGTGAAAGAGTGTGTGTGTGTGTCTGTGTTTTGGTAGGTACCAGAGTTTTAGATGATCCAAAACTCATGACCTCCAGACTTGCACGAAGCCTCCTCTGTTTGTCACAATAAATCCTCCAGGTCTCCTCATTAAAACCGTAATTAAAGTAGTCAGAGAGATCCGCACCTGAACATAAACATACAATGATGAATGAGTCAGAGGCCACACACACACACAGATGTACACATTTTGTGGTCATGCTGGAAAGCAGATCACGCACACAATCACGCACATGCACAAAAAACACAATCAGTAAATACTGAGTCAGGCAGGCACTCACACAAACAAATACTGGCACACACAAACACACACACACACACGCACACACATACACACACACACAGACCTGGTTTCCGCCATGGCTTCTCATCAAAGGTCTCCACGTCCACCTCCAGCAGAGGCGTCCCATTCACACTCCCTTCAGCGTTCATATCCACACCTTTGCTCTTGTTTCCTACAGAGAGGCAAATGGTTTCACAGAGGTGAAATGTTTCACACACACACACACATACAGTTTCACAGGGTGGGAGGATACACAGATGCCCTTTCAGCAGTGTTAGGCCAGAAGGGGCCAAACAGCTGACAGCTGGCAAGATGTGCCGTCACCCACACACATGGTGTCTGAGGAGAGTGAAAGGGGCCATTAGTGTACCTGAGTTGAGCGTCCATCCTGAGGCCTTTGTGTTAAAATTCACAGTTGGGGTTCCAAAAGCCCTGAGGAACAGCACAACAGAGATGTGTCATCATCATCACGGTCAACATTGTTATCATCACCACCACCACCACCACCCACACACACACAAACACATATCATCAACACGAAACTACCCACCGCCATAATTTTTGTCATGTGCACCTGTATGTATGTCTGATTGGCTACTTACACATTTTCACTTCCTCCTGGTTTGATGTCACCAATGGTGACACAAACGTCATCATCATCACTATCACTCTCACTTTCTTTGTCACTCTTTGAAATGTGAAAATAAAAAGGCAAATTAGTTATAAACTTTTATGTTCAAAAACAATCCAAATATCCATTCAAAACACTTATTTCAACTTAATGCATCAATCCTAAGAGAATAACACACTTCTACAGAGGCTAGTACCTGATTGGCTGAGGAATTCCCATCATTCACCTGTACCTCGACCAATGAGCTGTGAAAATGAGAAGGGATATATTATATGAGAATAATAACTTAAATCTGCTTTAGATGGGACTTTCCACAACATATTTGAATACCACTGTTACCAAACTGATTTTTCAAATGATGTAATGTGTGATCAAAATGATTAATTTCCTGCTGACTGCTGTTGTAAGCTATAGAAAAAGCTGATATGACTGAATCAGTGTTAAGATCCATGAAGAAGACATATTACTGTTAAATGCCTCATTAGGTGAATGTTCCAGCTGCCTTACGTTTAGTAGACAATTCTGATTCTCTTAATTTCAATACCATGCACAATCACAACACTGAATTTTACAGGCACACCAAAATTACACTGAAGCCAAACCTTCAACCTCTTGTGTGAAATGTAGAACTCCCATGTTTTAAAAATGAAGGGGAATTTTGTTGGTTGAGCAATTTAATGTGTAGTCAGACAGATCAAGTATACCGCATCTCTGCATTTGTTATGCATCATCTGCCAGGGTGTGGGAGGTGGAGAGAGTAAAATTGATGAATAGTAGCATAACTGGGTGAACATCATGAAAATAGGTAAACATTTGGAGAAATATCAGCATGCCATGCTACAATTCACTCACACTGTGCCATCTTTCCACGGCCTGTAATCCAATAATCGCTATAGGAAGCAACTTATCCACCCTACACATAAATACTGCTTACCCCACTGCCAAATTTAACGAGCATCCGAAGACTCTTAAATGTTTCGCTTGACTTCTCACACATTTTGCTCCTCTTTCTACAGTGACGACACAGACGTACCGTTCAGCACTGTCGGCAGATCTCGGTCATTACCTTGCACTGAAACGGGCATTAAATCTACACGCTTCATTAAGGCAGCACAATTCTCCCTAATGAGAAATAAATGTGTCAGCTCATCTTATTCCATATCAGTACACTGTACACTCTTGTAAAAAAAAACAAAAAAAACTCACTTCACTGTTGCAGTTATATAAGTGTAAGTAATGCACATCACATAATTAGTATGAGAGAGGCTCAGCAATGTCAGGGAACAGAACAACCGACACAAATAGGGAATAATTGGCTATGAAGCGAGGGTGTGCCACAGGTGAATGAAGGACACTTATGAGGATGTAATAAAATGTCCTACATACAGTGTATCTGTAGCCCATTATCAATCAGATTTTCAAGTAAATTAACTCTTAAGTCGAATTAATTTTTTAGAAACATAAGTGTCATAAAGTGTGGTCAGACTGTACCATTAGAGACCATTAGACACAACTAGAGGGAAAAAAACACAAAACATTGGATCGGTTAGCCCTAATTTACACTTTTGGTAGTGTAAAAGGCTTGGAAATTTGTAGGTGAAGTAAAGTATGCGTCTATAGTGTAGCTAGTCAGGTTCTGTTTAAACATTTCAATTTAGAGACTTTGTTAATCTCTGAGGGGAATTCCAAGACAGCAACATAGTAAGGAGCAGCACACATGACTTATTTTAGACAAAACAAGGCTAAGAGCATGCATATGACACAATGGGTGGGGGGGGTAATGTGATTTGGGACAGGGAATGCTAGACTTGACTGACCAGTAGACCAGGGGTGTCCCTACACTTGGTGGCCCAATGCCAGTGGTTAGGCTAATATCAGTACAGTTCATACACACCTCTCCTTTTGTTCTTCTTCATCTTCATCTGTCCAGAACAAAAAATAGGCTTTTCAGTCAATGATAACTTTTCTGCCAATGTATTGTCATCAATCTTGACAATACACTGACAACAATATCAACACATTTCACTACTTCAACAAATCTCCTTCAATTTTGTTTTAAAAATGAATTCACACATACACTTGTACCCTTTAAAAACAAACAAACATTACATATATATATATATATATATATATATATATATATATATATATATATATGTAATGAAATTACACTGACTGGCTGATTATGAGTTTCCTTTTCTAACTTATTCTCACCAGCCACACAAACTGTCTCTTTTTACAGACTAACGTTAACATGAGCAGTTGAGATAATCCTTGCTAACCTGCTACACTGCTATCTGAAGCGAACACCCCAATTTATATCACTTCGAATGTGATGACTGATTAACTTAGCTGCCCTAGCAGGATATCTTATCACTAACCCTACAGCTAGATTGCATGACAAGCAGCAAGTAACGTTAACAAACGAATAGATGAGTGGATTTCGCATTCAGTTTAACAGTGAGAAAATTAATCTCACCTCCATACAGCCACTCTTCTTCGTCATCCGCACCACTATCGGTTGCTTTTTCCGTCTCATCCGTGGACATTATATCGTTCAGTTAAGTGAACCCCACAAAAATAGACTGACAGGTGGTTGAAAATTACAACGCTCAGTTTCGCTATCATGAAACTGTAAGACAGATATTAATATACAGTCGTACACTTGCTCAAAGCCGATTCCAGCTGTTAAATGACAAAGTAGTCAACATGGATCAAACACGTTTCTATGCAACTGTTCACCTTTCACCCGACAGTGGACAACCCTACAGTTAGGATCACAGGAAGTTCACAGAAGTTTGTCCTCATGGCAACTGTCTCTCGAGCAATGGGATCAGGATACACAAAATAACTTGCTTTCTGAAAGTTTAATAAAATCAAGCTATGAAACTTCTAATGTGAGTTTAATTAGACAAAATGCACTTTGCTAACTCTAAATAAGGCATTAACATATTATCTGGTGATATATATATTATGAATTAATAGCCTATGTGAATACTCGAGTACGCGTTTATTTAATATAATCTCAAATAATTCAGTCAAAAATGAATTATACCCAGATTTACACTCAGAACTTATAAATTGCACGGGGGAAAGTATGCTCATTTTTAAACCTCCCAACAGCTGGATGCTGGTAGGGGCGTAATGCTATGACGTTTATCTGTCGCGACGCTGAATGCCACGTCACCACTAGGAGACTCACGTGTGTTTACATTGGTGAGAGATGAAACCTGCAGCTATCTGATAAACTTCTTGTTTCTGTGTTTGTTATTTTACGTTGTTTGGTACATCTTTATTTCTGTGAAGATGCTAACGATGGAAGGTTTCACTTGTTTTCCGGGTTTAATGTGGGAGAAGGTGCTCTCAAAGGTAAAGAAAGCGATTGTTTTCATGGATGACAGGTGCAGCGAGAGCCTTCACTGGAGTGGTGGAGCAACCACTTTATTAGAGGCTGGAGCACGTAACATTAAGCAGTTTTCTAGCTTTGAGGCTGGAGGAGAAAACGAACCCAAGGCTGTATTCGTGGTTAGCTCTTTGCTAAAAGGTAGAACCGCGGACATCATTAAAGACATCATTTCCATGAGCCATTTTCAGTACTGTGTTGTCTTCACCGCCGTTCCTCACTCTATACATCTCCTTGCGAATAATGTCACCACGGAACTTGAGGGTAATCCAGTGTTTGAGCAGTTCGAGGAGAAACTGTGTGAGTGGATGGGTGATATGAATTACACCGCTGAGGTAATGCATGCACCGGTCGTGTTCGCCACCTTGTCGCGGCAGCTGCTCCTCTCGCCCCTCTTCTCGCAACTCTTCCCATTGCTCCCTTCTGACCTCGAAACCATCAACCGAAGACGTCCAGAAAAGAAGAGATTTAACAGTCTGCTCGATGTGGACATCCATTCTCTCCCCCCAGAGTTGCAGATACAGATTAAATGCCTGGCCTCGGTGTTAAACACCATGTTTGAATGTACCAACACACGCGAAGAGAGCTTTGCCGTCGGACCCATGAGCCGTCTCATAGCAGGAGAACTGGCCAATCATCCACAGGCCAAAAACAGAAGAAAGACTGCCCCAACAAGGCATCGATTGTCTTCATAGACAGGACGCTTGACCTAACAGGTGCAATATCCTTGTATATCTCATTAAATATCACACTACACCTCCCTCAATATTTAAGCCAAACATGAAAATATGAAGTCCTGGTATTAACAATTGCATATATGGTACATTATATGTAGTCTATATGCAAGATATTCCCTTATTAGTGTATGAAAAAAACAAGCAATCCAGCCTCCAGTGTTTAGTCTAGTCAGTGCACTGACATGTTTTAAACCTACCTATGATTTTAAACCTACCTATTACCTATGATGCTGGAGATAAAATGGTTACAATTGTGACTTGTTTTTATTTTAACTTTAGGAGCTGTTGGTCACCATGGTGATAACCTTGTGGAGAAAATACTGTCTGCTCTGCCTACGTTGCCGGGTCATACAACTGACATCCAGGTGGACATGCTGGAGCTCACCAACTTGCAGCGCACTCCAGATGTAGATGGGGTCCTAGCACCAGGCTGCCTGGCACAGAACCAGTAAGTGCATTTACAGAGACATAAACTGGGCCCCGTGCTGTGCCAAATATAGGGCCTGAATGCCATTCACTTGTTTATCTTCTCAAATGGGATTCTTGTATTATGTATATTAAGTGCTAACATAATCTTAACACATCTAAGCACAAGCATCAGTTTCTTGAAGGTGGGCTTAAGTGCTCACTTAGGCTGTTTTGTTGCGACTTCTGTGTTTAATATTATTAAACACATAAGTCATGACTGATTATTTCTGTCAGTGATCAGTGTGTTGGTTGAGCTGTGTAGTAGCCTACTGTCTGTTAGTGTAGAAAATAGTCAGTAGATTATTTAGGCTACTGGCTTGCATAATTTTAGTACAGTACAGTAGACCTCTGAAGACCATAGTACTGCTATCCAGGAATACAGACACATAATAGGCCATTTGTCAAGTGTGCTGCATTGACGGTTTTGCTCCCTACACACACACACACACACACACACACACACGCACACCTACTATATGCAATATGTGTAATCCTAGACAAGACACTGTTTTGTGGGCACCAACTTGGACTTTTTCATGTTTTTGTCTCGCTCCTGTGGTTATGTCTGTAGGTGGGAGATCTGCTGTACCTTACATGGGGCAGGGCTGTGGTTTTAACCATAAGAAAACACTCGGCCCTCGGTCTCTCGGTCCACGCAAACATTTATTCCCATTCTTTTCACCACTATTATTGTTTTTCAACCCCATCTGTATATTTATTTTGTTCACGCTCTCAGCATGCGTTGTGTCCTCCTGTTCTCAGTTTTGGCGAGGGGCTGACAAATATAAACAAACATCGCTGGACATTTTCTGCTTAGGCTGTCAGGAATTGTGACCATCATTCACAGTTTTCCCTGAATTTTTCTGGCTTTTGTTATACCGAAAAGAAAAGAGTGCCCCTACTGTGCCACTGGTTTTGCCGATGTCATTTCCTGCAGCCCTGGATGTGGTTTTAGCTGACCCCATGGCCTTGCTGTGCTGTGAGTTTAGTCTGACTCACCCAACTCCATTCGACCACTGTGGTGGACAGACAGACCACTTTCCTATTGGTAAGGGAATGTGTTGGTTGTTTCATAAGAGTCAGCCATGCTGCTACCCTTGCATATGCTCTCTGGTTAGGGAGTGTTTTTACCTTGTCACAGTTTCCATAGGTTTGCTGTTTTTGGAGTTCTGTTCAGGGATGTATGATGATGATGATGATGATGATGATGATGGCTTTTTGAAGTACTGCCATGCAAATAAACCTTGACTAAACATCTGCCATAGCTGACCTCAGTTCAGATGTCATGGAATGAAATGTCTATTTTCGGTGCCTTTTAGGTCGGCAAACTATATTCCCCAGATCACATTCTCATCAAATCATTTTCAATTTATTCAGAAATTGTGCATTTGTGTTTTCTCTCTATTTTTTTCTACGTTATAAAAAAGGGTTAAAAGACAGTCTTTTATAAGCCTTTTTGTTCCATTGGGGAGCCATCAGGATCAGGTTACTCTTAGCTGTCAGGTGAGCAGTTCAGACCGTCTGGGGATGGCTCATGAATCTTTTTGATAAGAAAATGGGACAGGAAGGTTGCCCTGTTTACGATCCTGTAAAACTCGAGTGAACTCTCCAGCCTGTGTTTGCCATCAGCTCTCCTGCCTGCCCCAGAAACATGTGCATGCGGAGGTATTCTGTGGAGACACACACACACACACACACTTTTTTAAATGGTGAGTCCTGATGACGTTTATGCTGTCCCAGATGAACAGAAAACACACGCACACGCACGCACACACACACACACACACAAACACACACACACACACACACTCACACACAGATTCTGGCCGAGAATGCGTCATTGCTTGTGTGGTGTGAGGATAGTAAAGGTTTAGATTGTTACAGTTGTTGCTGGGTGCTTGGTTAAATGTTGGGTTATAAAATGCACAAATTGGACCGCAGAGGGAGGTTAACCTTTAAAGTAAAGGTTACCAGCTCGCTTGAGCAGAGAAGGTTTTTCTGTGTTTGCCATTTAATAATGATCCATGAAGCGCACATGCGCAGCCATTGAAGCATCCTACCACGTATACATATATGCACATACGTCCACATACGCTCACACACACACACACTCTCACACACACACACACACACACACCAACCACCACATCCCTTTCCACTCATTAGCTCATTACAGTAGCACCACATCCCCATCCCTAAACACACACACACACATTCATGTCTGAAGCACAGAAGGCAAAGATGCCAGCCAGATGTGTTGCACAGCTTATGATTGTGTCTGTGGGACACACACTCTAACACAGCAGAGACGCTACCCATACAATATGATATGTTCTTCAGCTCCTCTAATATATACCCAGACAAACATATCTCGCACACACCCACACACTCACAGCCACATTCACATTTGTTCACAGTGGTGTCATGCAGGTTAACAACTGTGTTACAGATAAATAAGCCAAGCCTCCTTGCTTCACCTCAGCTTGCATATGTGAAGGCACACACACACACACACACACACACACACACACACACACACACACACACACACAGAAATGGTGATCATGTATGCATGTACACAGCTCGTAGTCACTGTCACACATAAACAATTACAATCCCATTCCCACCAGCACACACACACACACACACACACACACACACACACACCAGCTGGTCCCCCTACGTGCGCGGCGGCACGCATGACCTGCTACCAGTGGCACGCTGGTGGAGTCGAGCAGGGGCGTTAGTTCGCCGAGGCACGTGTGCAATCTCCCAGCCCACCAACCAGCCAGTCTGTTTTACATGGCTGCCTCTCCCTGCCAGCACATGGACTGCTTCTACCCCAGTCCTCTCATGTGGTTTCCCAGGGCTGGAAAGGGAGGAAGAGAGAAGGAGAAGGAGGAGGTGATGGTGGTGGAGGTGGAAGTGGAGGTGGAGGTGGAAGAGCAGGAGGTAGAGGAGGAGGAGGAGGAAGAGGAAAAAAAGACCTCACTGGAAATGAATGAGGACCTTTTCAGGGTCGAAGCCCAGCCTGACAAAAAAGCCAGACGCTCGTCTGAGCAGCCATGCCTGTCTGAGCCGCTCCGCTCCGCTCTGCTCCGTTCCGTGCTGTTCGGTCGGTTCGGTTCCAACGGGGAAGGAAAGGGGGAGGAAGAAGAAGAAAAAAAAAAGACAGAGGCCCGCAGGCTCTTGGTGGGTGGTTCTGCTCGTGTTCCGCCGCGCTGGAGCGGGTTCTCGTCTGAGCTCTGTGGGTGGCTCTGGAGCAGGAGAGGGGACCGGTGGGTCGCGGTTCTGGAGAGACGGAGCGCGATGGATGGCGGGTCGAGCCCAAGAACAGCAGGCTGTGCTGTTTGGGTCGTGTTCAGGGACGGGTTGGGTGCCCACAACAGCATGACTGGCCACGCACCACTAGACTACCAGAGCTGAAGTTCACAAAAGTGTCTGTCTCTGTCTTCTGCACACACACACACACATACGCACCACCTACTGCTGAGATGCAGGGATATGTTTGTGAATATGGAAGAGTGTGTAAAGGAGCAAATTTTCAGACTCACTAATACATGTGAATGTGTGTGTGTGTGTGTGTTTGTAAGACAGAGACAAACACTGACAGTTTTGTGAACTTGTGCTTTGTGTGTGTGTGGTGGTGGTGGTGGTGCACATGCTGGGAAGTTGGACTGCGTACACATGGGACCATCATAGTTTCTCCCTGCACTCTCTATATTTGTTAAAGTATTTTTCACTTCACTCTTTCCTGTTTTGTACCCTTTTCTCCACTTAACTTTACCTAACTTTATTGGCAGGACTTCATGCATGGTTTCCTCTCAAAGAGATGTGAAGAGTCTTTTCCTATTCCAGGAGCCATCTCTGTCTCTCTACCCCTCTCTCTTTCTTTCTCTCTCTCTCTATCTCTCTGTCTCTCTCACACACACACACACACACACACACACACACACACACACACACACACACACTCTGTGACAGGCTCTATTTTAAACCCTCTCTGCCCCGGCCGCTGCCTCACAGGGGAGGATCCAGGCGTCACGCTTTTCGCTGCTCCCCAAAAGCGCTTACCTTCACAGAACAGCAAACAGCAGCACAGCAGCCTAGCCCTAACCTACTTTCACACCATACAGCAACAACTCCACACTCGCACACAGAGACAGAGACAGAGAGAAAGCCAGAGAGAGAAGGAGGAAAGAGAGAGAGAGAGCGAGTACGAAGCCCGGGGTAAACTCTGTGGTGTCATCTCCCGAGCCATGGCGCTATCTGTGACGTCACGCCACGGATGCTCGGCTATTCCGGGGTTCCTGACGCACCCCTTAAATAGCTCCGCTGCCTCTTGCCCTCTCTGGAGGATACGACCCATCGTTGTTGTCGTCTTGAGCCTTTGTTAGCGCAGGCCTGGAGGCGCAGTGGGACCCCAGTCAGGCTCTCTCGATGCTTACACAAGCACTAGTATGGAGTCTCTCTCCCTCTCTCTCTGTCTCCTTTTTTTTGTTAATCCATGCCTGCGATGGCCTGCTCCTTTCATTTCTATTTCAGGGGGGGCGCGAAACAAACTTTCCATGTATAATAAGTAGGCCATATGCGCATTAAGTTGCCATAAGCAGTGGTTGGTTCGCCAAGCGCTAAACATAGGCTAGATTGCAACACCAGCTTGTTATTATGCTCTCTATCAGGTACAAAAGATGCAAGCTGGCAGCTTTTGGAGGAGGTACAGGTGTGGTGTGTCACAAGTCGTTAGCGAGGACAAAGCTGCGCCACTGGAATGCAGGTTATTTGATACATGGGGCCTTCTAGTGCAAAGTGCCATAGCGCACGCACACACACACACACACACACACACACACACACACACACGATTAAGACCCTGTGTGTTTTGAAAAGAATATGATGGCTTTGTCATATTATTGCAGTCATAGCATAATCTGCGTGTTTATGTTTCTGTAATGGTTGGGTAGGAAGGCTAATTCTGTCCTGTTATTGCACAGTGTGGTCCTAATAGCCAGTGTTGGGATGGCTTAATTCAGCCCAGTATTGTATAGCCTATACTAAAGCTGGGCTGGGTTTTATTTTAGCCCATTATTGTATGGTATTTCCCCTTGTAATTTCAGGGTGTTTTCCTGGCTCTCGGGGATGTGTTTTAGGGCTCTGATGGGTGGTCTGAGTGCTATGTGCTGTGTTAAATTATGCAAGTTGGTGTGTGTGTGTGTGTGTGTGTGTGTGTGTGTGTCTCTTTCTGTCTGTCTGTCTTTATTAAATACCCCCCCCCATTCACCTCACTGCTGTTTGGTTTTAATTCCCTTTCATTTGTGTTGTGCATGCCAAGGTGTGTGTGTGTGTGTGTGTGTGTGTGTGTATGTGTGTGTGTCTGTCTGTCTGTCCGTCTAAGTGTATGAATGCTCAGCTTGTAAGTGTGTGAACTGCAGACATGGCTTGTAACATGGCAGGCATGGCTTGGCCTTGTGTGACATCGTGTGTGTACATAGTACCGTTGGTGTACTTTGGAATACACGTAGTAGTG
>PYXC01002775.1:1452500-1460000 GCA_015244755.2 Tenualosa ilisha | reverse complement strand
TGGGGTTTAATCTGTGCATAACTCTGTTTCTCTCTCAGTCTGTATGTGAATGAATTAGTGTGTGTGTGTGTGTGTGTGTGTGTGTCAGCGACAGAGAGAGAGAGAGATGTAATTGCTGATGTCTGTAAGGGGGAAAAATCCCTTCTGAAACTGAAGTTCATCACACTCCTCATGTGAGGAAGAGTATATTCGGATAGGCATTTATATTAAGGTCTGGTTATTCTTGTGTCACTCACACACACACACACACACACACACACACACACACACACACAGTACCCCCCTACAACCTACCAAGTTTCCCAGAGATAATATTATGGTCTGCAGTGGTATCAAACACACCCTCACCAGAGCGCAGTGTGATATGTGTAGGGAAACTGTTATTCTTCTGGAGGGGCTGTGTATTTGTTCTCTTATTATGGAGTACAGTTCCCACCATGAGAGAAAGAGTGTATTTCTATGGTGTGTGTGTGTGTGTGTGTGTGTGTGTGTGTGTGTGTGTGTG
Source organism: Tenualosa ilisha (assembly GCA_015244755.2). Taxonomy (NCBI): domain Eukaryota; kingdom Metazoa; phylum Chordata; class Actinopteri; order Clupeiformes; family Clupeidae; genus Tenualosa; species Tenualosa ilisha. The sequence continues at coordinate 1,459,495 of PYXC01002775.1, read as the reverse complement.
TTTTGTGTGTTGTGTGTGTGTTGAGATATTTGATGAATTTTCTCCTATCTGTGAGCTGTGATCAGTCAAGCATCTGTGTTGTTGCAGATGCCTCTGAAGCGCAGCGTGTGGTGTGTGTGTTTTGGACATGTGTGTGTTAGTCAGTGATAAATGGATAAGATTATTCTCCAGACACACACTCCTCACTTCTGTCTGTACTCACATTTCTTCTCTTTCCTCATCCTGTGCTTCTCTCCATCCCTTTTCCCCTCTCTGTTTTATCTCCTCTTTCTGTCTGTCTCGTCTCCTCATGCAATTTCCTCTTCTCCTCTCTTCTCTTTATTTTCACTGTCTTTTTCTGGTCTACCTCTCCTCCTTTCCCTCTGCTCCGGTCAATTTTCCTCTCCTCTCCTCTCCTCTCCTCTCCTCTCTTCTCTTCTCTTCTCTCTTCTCTTCTTTTCTCATGTCCCCACCCTCCTCTCCTCTTCTTTCCTATCTTCTCTTCTCCTCTTCTCTCCTCTCTTTTTCTATCTTCTCTTCTCCCCACCCCTCCTCTCCTCTCTTCTCCTCTCCTCTTCTCTTCTTTTCTCTCATCCTCACCCCTCCTCTCCTCCTCTCTTATTCCTCTCATTTTTTCCTCTTCTTTCCTTTCCTCATCTTTCATTTCCTTTTCTTTATTTTCCTTTCTTCTTTTCTTTTCTTCATCTCATCTCATTCCCTTCCTCTACACTCACTCCACCACTCTTCTTTCCTCTCCTCCTCTCTTCTCACCACCACCTCCTCTCCTCTCCTCCTCTCCTCCCCTCTCCTCACCTCTCCACAGGTCGTGTGACGGCGGATCAGCTCAGCTCCTATGCTCAGCTCTTCAAGGGGAAGGTGGAGGCTGTGGAGACCCACGCAGGGCTGCTCCAGCTGGCTCTGGCCACCGCCCAGACGCTCCGTCACCCAGCCCTGGGATGCTGGGACGCCAGCCTGGCCTTCCAGAGGCTGCTCATACAGGTAGCGGCACCTCCTCCACCTACACCTCCAACCAGACATTTTGTAAATACACACTCCAGCTCACACACTACGGATTACACACACACACACACACACACACACACACACACACACACACACACACACTGTAGGGCTCATGGACTGGAGTTTCCACACACATTGCAGCTCACACACTCAGCAGTTTGCACACACATACACACACACACGCACACACACATATACACTCCCACACATGCACTCACACTCACATTGGCTTTTTCCCTTGTCTATGATCTGTTCTCCAAACAACCACCAGCATCTCCACATAGTGCAGATCTCACCTTTCTGTGCCCATGTTGGATGTAGGGGTCATGCATCTTCATTAGAAGTCACTGATGAGTCTGTGTTAAGTGTAATGTTTTCAAAGGCGGCAGTGGAGCGATGTAATCACAGGGGTGTGGTGACTCATTGAACATGTATGCATGCTGGCGCTGCAAATCACAGCCAAAGATACACCTTTTTTCACAAAATTTTTCCACACGCACAGAATACACAAACATTCTCAGTGTGTGGGAGGTTTGCGGAGATTTATTACTGTGCATTCTCATACACACACACAGACAGACACACACACACACACATACGCACATACATAAAACGCTCTTACACACATGGTTCATGATGGCACTGCGGGTGGGGATCTGTCAGAGCTGATACCGGGGTTGGATCTGTGCATAAACCATCCGGTACAGAATCAGAATCAGTTACATAAACAAGGAATTTGACTTCGGTAGACACACACACACACACACACACACACACACACACACACACACACACACACACACACAAATGGCCCCACTCTGTGTAAACACATACTCTCCTGTGTTTTTTGGGGGGAAAGGGTGAGGTTTCTGTAAACGTCTGGAGAGGAGGCCACCCTAGCCAGTCCAGCCACCCTGCAAAGAGGCCACTTCTCAGCCTCTGGCCTTCTCTCTCTCTCTTTCACTCCTTCTCTCTGTCTCTTTCTCTTAGTCCTTTAGTCTCTCTCTAGAGTCCCAGAGACCCTTTCTCTCCATTTTTTCACTCTCCCTGTCAGACCCCCCCCCTCTCTCTCTAACTCCTTCTTTCTCTCTCTCTCTCTCTCACTCTCTCTTACACATTCTCTCTCCTTTCCCTCTCCCTCTTAGACCCCCCCCCAACTCCTTCTCTCTCTCTCTCTCTCTCTCTCACACACACACCACTCTCTCTCTCTCCTTTCCCTCTCCCTCTCATCTGTCCAGTCCTTGTACCAGCAGGGTTCTTCTTTTACAAGCTTGTTTAGAGTTTCAGAGGCCCAGAGGTCAACAGGAAATGCTTGACAGGACAGTCTGGGACGGATATGCACGTGTCTGACTGTGCCGGGGTCACTTCGCTCATCCCAGCAGGAGAGATGAAGAGCAGAGAGGAGAGAGGACAACAGGAGGAGAGAAAACAACAAGAGAGAGAGAGAGAGAGAGAGAGAGAGAGAGAGAGAAAAAGAGAAAGAGAGAGAGAGAAGGATGGGGGATGGACAGGATAATCTAGGAAGGGAGTTCATTTGGGCTGGCTTCCAGGCTGAGTCAAAGAGAGAGTGCATCTGAAATCTTGTAAGAACATGAATGCATTAGGGAAGGTCGAGGGTAATTGGAGTTGCTTTCTTCTTTAAAAAAAAACATTCCGTGTTAGACACAGGAAATGGACTCAGAGGGTATCACTCCATTCATTAATCTACTGCCTGTATCTACATAGGCACTTAAATAATTTCACAATCCTGCAGTATAGCAACAAGTGCTGCTTCAATCAGACTTTTGCTAGTGTGTTAGCATGCTACGCTGTCTCTCTGTCAGTCTGTTGAAGTCTGTTGAAGTCTTCTACAGAGGCACCGTTCAGCTCCAGCTCCTAGACTCGTTTCCTTCTCTTTCTCTCTCCACTCTCCTCACTGCTCTCTCACTTGCTCGTCTATTGCGTTTCATAGACTCCTCTTTCATGGAGTCTCTCCTTTCCCGGAGCTGTAAACGTATCAGCGGGACAGCCCGGCGTTGAGGAACTTATTAAAGTCAATCACGGAAAAGCAAACATGTCAAGCCCATGCCAGCGGACCTGACCAGCGCCAGAACGGAATTTGCAAACAAGCTCGTAAAAAAAAAAAAGCCCAAACTCTTCCCTCTGAGAAAGAGAAAGGAGAGGGAGAAAAAGATAAAAACGAAATGAAATCCAGATTTTCTTCCTAATATGATCTCTCTGTTTTTGTACCCATGGCCTGTTAATCTAGGTAACTCCAGATGAATCTTGAGAAGGAATTCTGGGTCATTTTACTTTGGGTTTAGAATTCGTTTTAGATTGGGTGTCGGGAGGCAGTAGTTTACCGCAAATTTACATCAGTTCATTTCAGTTCAGTAATTTCAGTCAATTAAATTTTTTTACGGGGCCAGAGCCCATAAAACACCATCAAGCCACAATAGGTAGCGTGGAATATGCCCTCGTTTGTCTTAGGGGAGACAGGAGCCCTTCTCTTTTGTGATTGAGTTTGGCGTTTTTGTAATGGGGATGTGACAGCGAGAATGGATGACTGTGGATTGTTGATGGATGTCCCTGTTCAGTGACAGGTGAGGAGAGGCAGAATAGCCTCGTCTAAAGGGGAGCGGTGTCAAAGGGTGCAAGATCTCCTAATGAAAGACTGTTCAGGACTGGCCTCGGAGTCATTAAATCGCCACAGTTTAATTAATTTGGTCTCTGTGATGATTTGCATATTAATTGCAGCCTGTCGCTAAGATGTTGAAGAAGTTTTGCAAAAATTAGCTCGTCAAAAAGGACTTTCAGGTCGCAAGGCCTCAGATAGTCGATAAGTAGTGCAGTCCTGTGTGTGCCCACTTCTGTGTGTGTGTGTGTGTGTGTGTGTGTGGTGTATAGGTGTGGATGATTGCTTCTGCACACAAGTGTTTTTGTTTATGGTTGGAGACATGTAAGTGTATTAATGTGCATATGAGTGAGTGTGTCCAGGTGTGTGTATATGTCTCTCTCACACACACACAGCAGTTTGTTTGTCAGAGTGTGTGTTTGTGTGTGTGTGTGTGTGTGTGTGTGTGTGTGTGTGTGTGGTGTGTGTGTGTGTGTGTGTGTGTGTGTGTGTGTGTTTGTGTATGTGGAAAATGTTGGTGAGCTCTGAAAAAGCCCATCTTTCCTCTGCTCTTGCCCTAATCTTGTGGCTTCAGATACGGTCGGCCAGCCATGAGAGTGCCGTGCGAATGGGTGTTTACACTCCAAACAGCGGCGTAACGCGAGCCACACATTTACACAGCCATTAGGCCAAATGAGCTCTCTGTGGTCTCTCTCTCACTCTTTCTTTCTCTTTCTCTTTCTCTCTTTCTCTCTTTCTCTCTTTCTCTCTCTCTCTATGTATCCCCCTCCCTCTCAATTGCTCCTACCATCCCTTTCACATGTTCTTTCTCATCCTTTGCTCTTTCTCTCTTTCCAACCACTCTGTTTCCCTTACTGTGCTTTCCTTTAGTGCCGTCTTGCTTTGTCTTCATCCGTCCTGCTTTCCCTCACTCTCTCTTTTCTTCTCTTTGCCTCCCTCCATTCCTTTTTCACTTTTCAATTTCCCACTTTCCTCCTCCTCTTTTCTGCCATGATATCTCTATAATTTCCCTCTTCTCCTCTCCTCTCCTTTTCTCTTTCTCTTCTCTCATCAACAATGTATCTGTTCTCCACTCTGTTTCTCACTCTCTCTCTCCCTCTTTTTTCCTACCTTCTTTTTTTGTACATCCCTCTCCCTCCCTCATTATTCCCCCTCCTTTTCCTCATCTAATCCATGTTCTCTCTCTCTCTGTACTCTCTTTCTTCTCCCGTGATGTTTGTGTGTTCTTCTGGGAAGGCCGCATCTTAATGAGCTCACACTGAGTCGGAACTGACCAATCCCAGAGAACCAGAGGCCACCTCCTCAGTCCACACGCACACACACAAACACACACACATAAACACAAACACACACACACCCAGAAAGAAAGAAGAGAGAGAAAGAGAGAGAGTATACTCTGAGCACATGCCAGTTCATTATTAAACCTGAATATGAAATATTCCTTCACTGTAAACACACTTCACAATAAACACATTAGCAAAACATGGATCATCCATATGCAAAGTAGCCATTTTTTCCCAGACGATCTGCCAATTAGATTCAAATGGCGAGAAGGGATAAACATGCACTTTCACACAACGCAGCACCTTACATACAACATGGTCCCAGCCTGCCATGCAGTCCAACATTTCTAACTGAATTACAGCCTGAACTACTCCGCAGATTTACAATGTTGCAAACGTTGATTTGTTTTAATTGCGTCGTATATTTCCCTGCGGTGGGGCAGGTAGGCATGGGTGCGCGCCCTCAGCCGAGAATGGCACGAGGGTGATTTGTTGGTGTTTACTTGCGCAAGATGTTTGCGCAGTGGTAATAAATGCTGATTTGTTGCTTATAATCATCTAACAGGATTTATAGAGGCAGTTAAAGGTGTGGGGGGGGTGTTTAGCTTATAAGCATGTTATAGATGTTGTGGTAACTGGACAGAGTGCTTTCACAGTTTGGGTTGGGAAGGGATGAGAAAGGTAGAGGGGGGCGCGTGGTGGTAAACAGACACACACACACACACACACACACACATACACACACAGAGAGAGAGAGAGAGAGACATGCGCACGGCCTAAGGGGACGTGGTGTACCTCAGGGGCGTTAGCGTGGGCACGAGGCCGGGCACTACCACCCTCTCAGCAGCAGTGCCAAGCCTGTGCCCTCCTAGAGCAGCAGTGGCCTGACCGCTGCTTCCTGGCACAGGGGTGGGGGAATACTAGCAAACATACACACGCACACTCAAACACACACACACACACACATATAAAAACATGTCTTTCCTCAACTGGGGAGGGGGAGTACTAGCAAACACACAAGCATCCACATATATACGTTCACACATACTCACACACACACATGCACATAGAAATACTTACACACTCGCACACACACACACACAGTCATCATCAAGGCCATCTTCTGAAAGAGGTTTAATGACCATGTTTGGGTTGCGCCCAGTGTGCAGTCAGGAGCTGTGGTCAACTGGTAGAACAACTCAAGGAGAGGTGTGGGTGTGTGTGTGTGTGTATGGGATAGATGGACAAGGCGGGCTGTCAACAAGTGTTCCCTTTCACCCCTTCCCGTAACCTCACAGCCCAGAACAACCTCTTTTAATGGGTGGGTAGTGTGTGTGTGTGTGTGTGTGTTTATCTGTCTGTGTATGTACACGTGTTTGCGTACATGAAAGAAAATGTCTGTGTGTGTGTGTGTGTGTGTGCATGTGTCTGTCTGTCTGTCTGTCTGTCTGTCTGTATGTGTGTATGTGTGTGACCGAGAGAGAGGGAGAGAGAGAGATGTATGAGAGGGTACGTGTGTTTGTGTACGTGACGGAGAGAGAGTGTGTATGTGTGAGTGTGTGTGTATTTGTCTGCGTGCTTGTCCCTGTATGTCAGTCATAATCCTTGAGCTTGTTGATGTTGGTCAGACAGGAATGTTCAAGTCATTAAATAATGACCATGTGAGAATGTGTGTAGGTGGGGAATGAGGTGACTTGGCTGCCACAGTGAATGAAGGGCTCTCTTTAGCATGTGTGTGTGTCTGGGGCAGTGTTCCTCTTGCTCCGTTTGTGTGTGTGTGTGTGTGTGCGTGTGTGTGTGTATTTGTGTGAGGGTGTTTTAATATTTATGTGTCTGTATATGTGTGTGTATGTTTGTGTGTATGTGTGTGTGTGTGTTCTTTCCCTGTCCTCCACCCTCCACTGCTGTGGTAGGAACGTTAGCCGTCTCTATGGCCATCTGCTGAAGTGAAGCTGTGTGTGTGTGTGTGTGTGTGTATGTGTATGTTTGTGTTTGTGTATGTGTATGTGTGTGTGTGTGTGTGTGTGTGTGTGTGTGTGTGTGTGTTCCCTATCCTCCACCCTCCATGTTAGCCGCCTATGTGGCCTTCTGCTGAA
>PYXC01002775.1:1440000-1447500 GCA_015244755.2 Tenualosa ilisha | reverse complement strand
AAAAAAATGAAGTATATTTTCTCACTTTCTTTGCTCTTTTTTTGTCCGTTTTTTTTTTTGTCTCTCATCTTTTTTTTTTTACTTGCTGTTACTCTGTTCTTTACAGAGAAAATGTGCATATCCCGTAAACGGGGTAATTAAGCAGATGAGGAAGAGAAATGCCTTCCATGGCCTCTGTGGTCACTTGTTTTTGCCCCCAACTCCTCGTTGTGCTGCTCCGTGCTTGTGGGAGCTCGCCTCCCTTGTGTTGGTTTGGTGTCTGGTACAAACATGGCATGCTCATTTTTGGGTTGCCATGACTGTTTGTAAGTGCTGAGTGTAGCATATGTCGAGAATATTTTATGTGGCCAGAATTGTGTGTGAACTGTTTGTGTGCATCTGCATGAATGTGTGAGTGTGTGTGTGTGTGTGTGTGTGTGTGTGTGTGTGGTGTGTGTGTGTGTGTGTGTGTGTGTGTGTGTTTGTAGAGAAGTTCAAACCAAGCACTAATGCATTTCCCAGACAAAAAAAAAAGGCAGGGCGGGGGGATTGTGTCTGCCTATACTGTTCTCAAAGAACACACACATTCTTTTATGATTGTAAAACTTCCAACATATTCATCGCTTTAAATATTGCTAATGAGATGGGAAGTGTGTGTGTGCCTGTGTGTGTGTGTGTGTATGTGTGTGTGTGTGTGTGAGTGTGTGTATGTGCATGTGCATGCATGTTTGCGTGAGTGCGCGTATGTTAACATATCTGTCTCTTTCTGAGATGGGTGTTCCTACGGTTTCTTTGTAAATCACATCTTAATGCCTCTAGGCATGCAATATAGCCATTGATGTCTTTTAAAGGGCATTTTACCATTGGAGTCCCAACAGTCCCTCTGTCTGTCTTTCTCTCCCTCTGTCCCTCTCTCCCTCTCTTTCTCTCACTCTATCCATCTTTCTGTTCCTCCATTTTTCTCTATCCCATCCAATATCCCTTCTGTGTTAGTGATAGATGGAGTACACAGACACAGATACGTGTGTACTTGTGTGTGTGTGTGTGTGTGTGTGTGTGTGTGTTTAATTGGGGCATTCACACATAGTCACTCATAGCCTCTGTGTCGGTCCTGCCCTGAAGACCTTAAGAGAGATTAGTTAACAGGTCATTTGTCACTTCCTGCTGAGCAAGGACTTAAGAGAGTAGGAGCCAGAGGCTGTATTTGTGTGTGTGTGTGTGTGTGTGTGTGTGTGTGTGTGTGTGTGTGTGTGTGTGTGTGTGTGTGTGTCAGACCATGTGACGGCTCTATATGGTCAATATATTACACGGTCAATATAACCAGTCAACACCGTCACACCACATCTTGTTAGAATAGACCCCAATATTGATGATATTGGTGACGATGAGTATTGTTGTTGTGTGGAGCAGTGAAGGCTTGATAATGGTGAGATTAGGATAGCAGGCGGGTGATAAAGAGTTAATGTGTTTTACTGTATGTGGAGGACTGAAATTACAGATGGATTTTTCTCCTGTGTGGAGTGTGTCTGAAATAAATGATGAATGTTTTCCCTTGTGTTTGTGTTGGGTTGTGAGTGTGTGTGTGTGTGCGTGTGTGTTTGTTGATGTGAGTATCAAAGTCAGGGTGTGTGTGTGTGTACTGTATGTGTGTGTCTATTTGTGTGTCAGGGTCAGTGTATATGCGCGTGCTTGTGTGCGTGTGTGTGTGTGTGTGTGCATGTGTGTGCATGTGTGTGCGTGTGTGTGTGTGTGTGTGCTCGTGTGTATGTGTGCATGTGTGTGTGTGTGTGTGTGTGTGTGTGTGTTGCTGTGGTGTCTGTCTTGTGTATGCATGTGCTTGCACTAAAATCTCTGCGTATGTTCCATATTTTCCACGTTTGTAACCCATTATTTAATAATTAAGATGCAGAGACAAGCGTCCCCTCAGTCAGCCCCAGTTGTGTTGTGTGCTGTTTGCGTGATTAAAACCGGCTTTTTCCTCCCTCACTGATTAACGTCTCTACATGTTGTTTGTCACTGCGCTGAATCAACACCAGCTGAGCAAGGCATGCTCCGAGTCCCCACTGATATATCACCACTCCCACCCACTGATCACAGCCTCCCACTGATCAGGGCACAGCCATCTTGAGCCAGTGGTTTGCAGCTTGTTTTGTTTGGTGGCCATTGCCACCCTGGGTCAGGTAGTTCAGTTAGATAGAAAGGAAGGTGTGTTGTTTACGGAGGAATGAGTAAGTGAAGAGAGGTTCCATGCATGATCATCATGAGGGGTGACACTGACCTCCCTTGGGCTGTTTAGGGACAAAAAAGAGAGGGAGGGGTTTGTGTGTGTGTGTGTGTGTGTGTGTGTGTGTTAGGAACCCTGAAGGCCTTATGTAATTACCAACAGGTGGAATCCTAGCATCCTCAAGAAGTCTTCAAATCCTTCCACCCCCACCCTTCGCCTGAGGGCGAGATCTATCGGTGCATTCACCCATATGCAGGAACCAAAACACGGTCGTTGTGTCGCCGCGACAACCAACTGCACAGGAGGTCATGGGAGGTTAATAAGGGACAGGTTAGGATCGCCCCGGCGACTCTGCTTTGCTCTGTCATCAGCTACCCACAGTCCCTTTGGGCCCCCCTCCGTAACTGCAGAGAAGAGCTTTTCAACTGATGCCTTCTGGAATGTTCCAGAGGCTGCAAAAAGGGGTTTAAAGATAGAGTGCAGTGCGTGATGTCTCTCACTCTCTTACTCTCCAGTCTCCTAAAGTGGGACATCCTGTGCTTCAAGGTTGTTTGGCTCTGTTGCTAATAATGAGCTAATTTATTTTAGCTTAAGCCGGACCTGTTTTAGGTCTGTTTTAGGTCTTGCTGTAGGTAGGCTGTGTTTCAAGAGCAAAGGTGTTGTGCCAAAAAGTGTTCTCCTCCAAAAATAAAGGGAGACAGAGAGAAGAAAAAAAAAAAGAACTCACTTCTTCTTCTTCTTCTTCTTCTTCTTGGTTCTTTTCTTCCGTAGGAAACTTGTCCCTCTGCGGATGTGGCTTTTGCAGTGGGGATGCTAACCAGACTCAAGTGTGTTTCACAAGATCTGTTAGCTGTGTCAAATTGAATCCTGTTTCTCTCCCCAAATAAGAACCATGTCTCATGTTAATTTAACTGGTTTTAGCAAGCGGGGGTAAACACTCGGAATCCCTAGAATATGGAAGTGCTGGTCATGCCAAACTCATGATCTCTGTTCCTTTCCCAGGTCTGCTGTGCTTTAAACAGCCTTTTAGCATTAGCATGCCACAGGTTACATGCAAAACAGACTGCAGCCTGCAAGTCTGTGTGTGTGTGTGTGTGTGTGTGTGTGTTTGTTTTTATGCATTTATCTTTTTTTTCATTTCATTTCATTTTTAAGATGGGCCTAAGAATCTTGCTGACGTGAATGGGGGCTGTGTGTGTACTGTGTGTGCGTGCGTGTATGTGTGTGTGTGTGTGTGTGTGTGTGTGTGTATGTGTCCTGTATGGGAGTGCTTCTGTTTATAGATGTTGATTAATGTTGAGTGTGTCTGTTTCTGCAATCAGCTGTGAACACAAGCTGGTTTTTGCATTTGTCATGTAGTGTGTGTGTGTGTGTGTGTGTGTGTGTGTGTGTCTGTGTGTCTGTGTGTGGTTCGCTTGGGGTGGGGGGTGCGGCCTGTTTATTCTGCTGTTTAGAATGGAAGGCTTTCTGATGAGAGTGGAAATCAGACTCATCTGTTAAAATGGCTTTTGGTGGTGGTGGTGGGGGGGGGGTGTCCCCCATTCATATTCATGTATACTCACACAGCCACAATCACTCACACACACACACACACACACACAGTCACTAACACACCACACACACACACACACACACACACACACACACACACACACACATACACATACTCACACAGCCACAATCACACACACATACTCACACAGCCACAATCACACACACACACATACACACACACATTCACTAACACACACACACACACAAACACACACACACACACACACACACACACACACACACACACACACACACACACACACATACTCACACAGGCACAGTCACACACACACACACACACAAAATACTCACCACACACGGCTACTAATACACACACACACAAACTAACAGATGCACAAACACAATCACACACACCAACCACACAGTCACTAACACACACACACACTCACATTACAATTGGCGATTGACAGCAGAACTTTGTGGTAAGAATAGATGTCTGGATGCTTTTTGTTTGTATCTGGAAGTGTTTATCCCGACTATCTCTCTCTCTCTCTTTCTTTCTTTTTCTCACTCGCTGTCTCTCTGTCTTTCCCCATGTCCTTATTTATCTATCCATCTCCCTTTATCCCACCTCCCTCTGCACCACACACACACACACACACACACACACACACACACTCCACACTCCACACCATACACCCACACACTCCACCACAACATTAGCCATTTCACAAGGTGATAAATCACACTTGTTGAACCAGCAGCGCGTGTGTGGTGCGTGTGTGTGTGCGTGTGTGTGTGTGTGCGTGTGTGTGTGTGTGTGCGTGTGTGTGGTGTGTGTGTGTGTGTGTTTGTGCGCTTTGTTCTCTCTGACCTTTGGAAAAAGATGGACTCCCTAGGAACGAGCTTCTTGCACAGATATGATCCCCTGTCATCCTGGGAGGGATGTGACTGAAGCGTCCTAACTTCTCAACGGACACCCTTAACCCCTTCAGCACACACACACACACACATACACACACACACTCCACATACATGCACATACATATTCACACACAGGTTCAGACACATACACACACACCACATACACGTACATACATATTCACACACAGGTTCAGACACACACACACATGCGTGCGCACACACACACAGTTAACCACACACTCCAAAGCAGAGATGCATGTCTCGCCTTGAAGTCTCTGATTTTAACGGCACTTCTTTCATGTGCAATAAAACCTTCATTGGATCTGAGGCCCCCAGGCTCTCTCTCTCTCTCTCTCTCTTTCTCCCTCTCTCTCTCCCTCTCTCTCTCTCTCTCTCTCTCTTTCTTTCTGCATTGCTGCAGCAGTGCACATAACAAGATGCCCACAAATGCCCCACTAGCTCATTAATACACCACTACCAAAGCGAGTTCTCTGACATCGATTATGTCTGCGGTGTGTCGAGCCTCGTGTTCGGACGACATCAGCTATCTCATCGGATGGGACGTGCTGTGTTTAGCGACTGCCGTCAGATGCCTGCGTGGTGCATCACTAGTTCACAACACGATGTTGAAATGCCCATCGTGGGATTTGTGGTCATGGATGGAGATGTTGGCTTGTAGTGGGAGTATCTGCTGAGCAGGGAGGATTTTAGTGTGTCTGAGTGTGTTGTTCTGGGAAGCGAATGTCCATTCTACTGTTAGAGTACAGTGTGTTGTCTTGTGTCCAATGAGCTGCCGAATGTGATTTCATTGTGTTGTTCTGGGAAGTTACTGCTCAGTGTAGCTTTTTGATGTCTTAGCCTTAAGAGTATCCACTGGGCTGCTGAATTTATTAGTGTGATTGTGTGTGTGTGTGTGTGTGTGTAGTATGTGAGAGTGTGTGTTATGTGATGTCTGTGATTTGACTATAGAGAGTGATGTTGCTTTGTACCAAGATTATCCACGGAGCTGCTATAATGTCCACGGAGTTCCCTGCTGTATGTGTTTGTGTGTTTGTGTGTGAGTGTGTTGTGTTGTGTTGTTGTGAGGGGAGGACAGCTGTAGGTGGGGGGACAAGCATGCACACACAAACACACACACACACAAACACACACACACACACACATACAGACAAAGGCCTGCTCCAGTGAGTGGAAAGAGCTGAAGGCCATCATTTGAAACACACCAGTCCTGGAGGCCTCCCTCCAACACCCACCACCACCCACCCCGCCCTCCTGGGCCGAAGTGAACTCAGATGCCCCCATCTCTCCGTCCCTCTCTCTCTTTCTCTCTATCCGTCCCTCTCTTCCTGTCTTTCTCTGCACCTCTCTCTCTATCTCTATCTCTATCTCTATCTCTGTCTGTCCGTCTGTCGTTTCTCTCTTGGGTCCTTCTGTCATATTGTTTAAAGCTTTTTTCCCTTATTTTCCTTCCCTTCTCCCTCTTTCTCCCTCCATCTCCCCTCCATCTTTCCCTCTCTCTCTCCCTCTCCCCCCCCTTTTTCTTATTGTTTGAAGGAGAATAGATGAGTGAAGCCATATGTGTATGTTTGTCCCCTTGTTGTGTTTTTCCCCCTCCTCGGAAAAGTTGGTGAAGAAAAAAAGAAAGAGAGAGAGAGAGAGAGAGAGAGAATGAAAGAAACCCGAAACGAGGCCCAGCTTAGAACCACTAATTACCAACGGGTGGGTGATGGGAGCATGGGGGGGGGGGGGGGGCATGAGGTAAAGAGAGTGAGAGAGGTAGAGAGAGAGAGAGAGAGAGAGAGAGAGCCCATACAGCTGCCTTCTGAGCCCCAAATGTTCTCTGCCCTTCTTCTTTCACACGTCTGACATTCCTGCTGTTTGTTTTCGCCTTGAACATGCTCCTCTCTGCTGTCTGTCCTAGTGTTTTCCCCTCTTTTATTTACGCCCTTGTGCTCCCTCTCTCCCACTCCTCTACCCTCCCCTCCCCTCCCCTCCTCTCCATCTTTCTTTCCCTCCCTCCCTCGCTCCTTTTCCCTCTGATTTCTCCCACATCTTATACCTTCGCTAGGCCCAACTCTCTCTCTCTCTCACTCGTACGTGCACTTTCTCTCTCTTCTTTCTATCTTTCTCTTTTCTCCTCTCTTGCTTTCTTTCTTTCTCTCTCTCTCTCTCTGTTGTGCGTGCACTTTCTCTCTTTCTTTCTTTCTTTCTTTCTTTCTCTTTCCTCCTCTCTTTCTTTCTTTCTCTCTCTCTCTCTCTGTCTGTCCTCCTTTGTCCATTTCTTTCCCTTTTTCTCTGATTTCTTTATCCTTCCCTGGGCTCTTAGTGGGCCTCTTGCCCCCCCAAACGCCCCTATGCTGTTGTAAAATGAGTTTCAGAGAACCACTCACCCCTTCCTGTAAGTACTTATTGATGACTGATTGTGTGTGTGTGTGTGTGTGTGTGTGTGTGTGTGTGTGTGTGTGTGTGTCTAGTAATGCTTACAAGGCTGAAGACTTCATTGTACTTTGTTTGGCCCCATCATGTTGTGAGGTTTTTCTAATTGCCTTACTGACAGTGATGCAAAGCTGCCTAATTATGACTGTGTGTGTGTATGTGTGTGTTAACTCCTGTCCACACAAACTCACTGTGTCTCTCAGAGAGAGAGAGACACAGTATGACAGGAGGGTAAAGGGCAGCCGACCAGTGCCTCTCCGGGGGTCTGCAACCACACTAGTTTGGACTGTGTGTGTGTGTGTGTGAGTGTGTGTGTGTGTGTGCGCACACATTCTAACCACTGTCCCACATCCTGCACAGTACTCGACTTTCAACATAGCTCAGCAGAAGTGCACAATCCTCACCTTACCCAACCATCCCAA
>PYXC01002775.1:1430000-1435000 GCA_015244755.2 Tenualosa ilisha | reverse complement strand
GTGAGGGTGAGACAGTGTGTAAGAGAGATGGGGAGAGGGAACGCTGGAGGGCGTGTGTGTGTGTGTGTGTGTGTGTGTGCAGGTATTCCTCTGTTTGTGTTTATGTTTGCTTTTGTGTGCATCTTTATATTCATTGAGCATGTTTGTGTTTACTGCATGTATATGTATGTGTTTATAGGTAAGTGAACATGACAGTGACTTTTATGTGCATTTGCACATATATGTGTGTGTATGTGTAGTTTCTGTGTGTGTCTGTGTGTGTCTGCGTGCGTACGTGCGTTGTCACTAGATCAAACCCACCTTTGCCTGCGAAGCGCGCTGATGTAAGTGTCAGTGTCAGGCGAGGCCCAGTGATAACAGGAGGACTAATGGAGCGCTCGTAAACATCGGCTTAGCGCCGCGTGTGTCATTACCTCCTCCGTGCTGAGTCACCTCACATCTGCGCCGTTGGGACCACCGCCACAGCCACCACCGCAGCCACAGCTGCAGCCCCTGCCACTGCCACTGCCACTGCCACTGCCACCCAGCCCAGAGTCACCCCTACCCATCCAATCCACCACCCAGTCACGCATCAGCCCCTGCCCACCCACCCTCTCCATGTGAGTGAGGCCATGACTGATTCTCTCTGCTTCTCTCTGGCTTTCTTCTCCGCTGTCTCAGATCGTCTAAGATGTCTTCTCCTCAGGTTTGGACTCGCTGCCACTTTCCTTTGTTTTTGTTCACAGACACACACACACACACGCACACGCACGCACACACACACACACACACACACACACACACGTACATGGTTAATGTGTCCTTTTGTTTCTTTCTACCATTCCGTGTGTCTTTCAGGCACTTCAAACTTCTCGTTGCCTTCACCTTCTCTCACTCCATCTGCCCCTATCTCTCACTTCACTCCTCAGTTTGTCTCTCTCTCTGTTTCTCTCCGTTTCTCTCTGTTTCTCTCTCTCTCTCTCTCTCTGTTTTTCTCTCTGTCACCCTTTGCTCTCTCCATGCCTAGTCATTTCTGAGTCATTGGCTTTTTAGCTCCTTATCACTGCAGGTTAGTTGGTCCCCCTCTCTTCAACCCCCCACCCCACACACACACACACACACACACACACATACACACACACACAAAATAGGTACAGGCTGTCAGGAAGTCTAATTGTGAAGCTCAGGGGGCAATCTTATGCTCCTGAGTGTTTGACTGAGTCAGTCATATCCCTGCGGCATCCAGAATCATTTACGCCTCTGTGTGTGTGTGTGTTGTGTGTGTGTGTGTGTGTGTGTGTGTATGTGTATGTGTGTGTATGAGTGTGTCTGTTTGTGTAGGAGGGAGAGAAAATTTGCATGTTTCTGGCTTTCTCTGTGCAATTTTGCGAGTGTGTTTTTGTGCGGTTGTTTGAATAATGTTACTTCCAATTTCCTGTGTGTATACTTGGCTGGAGTGATGAGTGTAAATGTTTGGTCTTCCCTCTGTTGTGTGTGTGTGTGTGTGTGGGGGCGGGAGAGAGAGAGAGAGAGAGAGAGAGAGAGATGTTGTTGAAGTTGATTGGAGTTGCTATAGTAGGTGTGTGTGTGCGTGTGTGTGTGTGTGCGTGTGTGTGTGTGTGTGTGTGTGTGTGTGATTGGCTGTCTACGGCACACATGCAATCAAGCACTCTGTTTTTCTCTCTCTCTCTGTGGGTGCTGTGTGTTATAGTTGAGAATAACGCAGATAGTAAGCAGAGCCTGTGCATCTGTAATTCTGGTGTGTGTGTGTGTGTGCGTGTGTGTGTGTGTGTGTAATCTGGTGTGCGTGAGTGTACGCTGCTTGGCAGCTTTACTTTGTCAGATCAACTTTTCTGATAGCACACAGAGTACTATTGGTGGCAAGCGACGCTATGCAATCTCGACAAGAAAAGACTTTTCCTAAAAATACCACCTCTTGCGATCTTGTAGATGGAACACCACACCCCTCTCTACACTCACACTCTTTTTAAAACACACACACACACACACACACACACACACACACACACACACAATCCCATGTGGATGCTGATGTAAGGATGTAGGTAATGCATTGTTGACCCGTGAGGCAAGGCTGACGTAGCTCAACACTGCCATCTACAGACCAGTGTTTGCACTGCAGGTAGATCTCAGCCTCTTCTGTCTCTCACAGGGTACTTTTATTCTGAAATATGCAAACTCTTTGGCCTACTCTCTCTCTCTCTTTCTTCTCTCTCTCTCTCTCTCACTCACTCCCTCTCCCCTCCCACTCTCTCTTACACAGGCATACTCATTCTTACTCACTCACAATCCCCCCCCCCCCCCCATGCGTTAGACACCAAAACTAGAATCAGATGGTGAAGGTTAACCCTTAATTCTGCTGCCCGCACTTCACAGGCTGTGTGTGTGTGTGTGTGTGTGTTTGTGTGTGTGTGTGTGTGTGTGCGCGTGTGTGTGTGCATGTGTGTGTATGTGAATGAGTGTGTGTGCCCGCTACAAAGCACTGTTTGGATAGGTGTTCCTTGGAGCCTCTGTCTCTAATTGTTATTTTTGTGTATTTGACTGTTTTCCTTTGAGTGCACGTCCAACAGCGGCGAGGGTTTTATGCTACATCAGGACTCTCACACTTCTTGTGTGTGTGTGTGTGTGTGTGTGGCGCTTAATGGTTGCTGTGATGTATAGTTTTATGTTGACATATGTTTGTGTGCATTTGTGTTACTGTCTAAAAGTCTGTCTGTGTGTGTGTGTGTGCGTGTGTGTGTGTGTGTGTGTGATTTTTCTTTTTCACGCAGCCCCAGGGTTTGTGGGTGCTGGGTTGTTCTCATCTGGTGAATTATGCCATAATCTATCCCTGCTTCTGCGGCCAATAGCAAACAACACACTAACTCCTCAGTGTTTTCAAACATTTGGACCTGATTGCAAGACCCCAGCATACCACACACACACACACACACAGACACACACACAACCCCCCCCCTCACACACACACACACACACACACACACACACACACACACACACACACACACTCATTTAAGTAAGACAATGTGCAGTAATGAGATGAAACAGAACACACTGTCTAACTGTGAAGATTTCAGTTTGCATAGGACTTGTGGCGCCATGATGTTGAGGCACAGTCTGAATCTTTATGAAAGATCTTTGAGGAGCCTGATCATGGAGGATCTTATGAACTCTCCATCTTTTAATAGCAGTAGGTGTTTTTGCTGTAATTGGCTTCTACCTTTCAATTTTGTAATATACTGTATATGTTGTGTGTGTGTGTATATGTTGTGTGTGTGTGTGTGTGTGTGTGTGTGGTGTGTGTAAGACTGTGTGGTTGAGACACGTGCCACTTGAACAGCTCGTGGTCAGTGGTGACAGCAGCTCTTAGACGTGGAGCATGTCATTCTGCCGTGTGTGTGTGTGTGCGTGTGGTGTGTATGTGTGTGTGTGCGCATATGATGGTAAACATAGCCAAATCACTGCCTTTAAGGTCAGAGAATTACAGACTACAGGGCCAAAAGGGCCATGTGTTTGTCTAGCACTGCTTTGTGTTTGGTCTGTGGTGCACGTCTGTGGACTGTCTCCAATTGGTCAATTCCCTTTGCCTGTTCAGCCCGTGATTGGCTGCTGCACTTAAGCTGATGAGTGTGTGTTTGGAGCTTTGTACGTGTGTGTGTGTGTGTGTGTGTGTGTATTCCTGACTGGTTTGGAGCCTTGTCAGGGTTTGCAGGAGTGGTGCGCCAGTGCACACACACACACACACACACACACACACGACTTGGCCACAGAGCGATTGCCTTGCGGGAAGCGAAGAGTGATTATTGGTTTCTATGGGTTTGTTGATTGACAGCCAGTTGCTGGCGAATCAGTGATTGGTGATTCTAGAGCAGTTGAGATCAAGGGCCTGGAACCAGAACAAGTTGCAGACAGTATGTTTCTGGGTGCGGTGGAGTTTCTCTCGGACACACACCCAAACACACCTAATGAGCAGCATATTATTCAGTGATGTTTACCTTGCAAACATTGCACATTTAAGATAATCATATGTCTGTCTGTCTGTCTGTCTGTCCTTCTGACTGTTTGTTTATCAATGTTGGTTTCTCTGCTTGGTTAGTTGCCTGTCTGTCGACTAGTGTTTCTCTCTCTGTGTTTGGATTTCCCTCTGTGTGTGTGTGTGTGTGTGTGTGTGTGTGTGTGTGTGTGTGTGTGTGTGTTACATATTACTCCCATTTGCATTGTGTATGCTCTTGCAGTATGTGTATGAACTCAGTGAAAGATGAAGACCAAATTTGACTGGATGGCTGGATCGCTTTGACCTGCAGTGGCCATTTTAGCCTCATTCAAAGCAACCAGTGATGAAAGAGGTTCACCCCCCCCCCACCCTGTCGGTCATCTAAAAAATAAGGCTTTATTTTCCAAGCAAGACACAACAGCCCACTGAGCCCAAGCCATATACAAAGAGGAGCCAGGGGTCAATTCAGTGGAAAAGTCTATTTGCGTTAGGTATTGTTCTTTATTGTGGGACTGTGTGTGTGTGTGTCTGTGTGTGTTTGTGTTTGTCTTTGTGTTTGTCTTTGTTTTTGGTTTTGTGTGTGTGTGTTAAAAGAGAGAGGGACAGAGAAAGCAGAGAAGGACTATTGTTTTATCTCTTGTTGATCATCGTGTGTTCTTTACTGCCTTCTAGGGAATCAATTTCCATATCCGATACGGGAGCATCCTTATGTGTAATGGCTGTGCCCGCGTCATGTATGTAGGCCGCTGTCTCTGCCTCTCAGAGTGACTCAGTGAGGTGGTTATGGAAATTATGAAAATGCCCTGCCTTGTCTGCCTCTGTTGTGGTTCTCCAGCAGTTTGCACCCATGCAAATGACTTATTCTCTGGAAAGAGAATAACAAGTTGCACACACACACACACACACACACACACACACATACAAAAACAAAGCTAGTCACGAATGCCTTGGTGATCATGCACCATGCATGCAAAAGAGCTGTGATTTTAGTTGAAGTAAACAAGCA
>PYXC01002775.1:1397500-1422500 GCA_015244755.2 Tenualosa ilisha | reverse complement strand
CCAGCCTCTTTCCATCTCCCTCTATCCATCTCCCTCTCTCTCTCTCCCTCTCTCTCTGTCTCTGTCTCTGTCACTCTCTCTCTCTCTCTCTTGGTCTCAAGGCTGTAACTTGAGCAATATATGTAAATTGAGATTGTGCACAATTCAATTCAGTGATATTCATATAAAGACAAATTAGAAAACAATAGTTAATAGCAGCAATAGCAAATTGTAAAAGATACCGTTCTCTCAATCTCTGTCTCTGTCATTTCATCTCTCCCCCTCTCTCCTTCCATCCTTCTCCCTCTCTGTCTCTCTCTCTTTTACTCCCTCTCTCATTTTGTCTCCCTCTCTCTCTTTCTCTGTTTTGCTCTCCTTGTCTTGTCTCCCTCTCTCTCTATCTCTCTCTCTATCTCTCTCTCTGCTGACACTATCCCTTATTCTGTGGCTTACCAGTCCTCCTCCTCTCTCTCCCTACCACTCCGGGGGAAGGAGAAGAAGAAAGAACATCAACTGGTTTGGGCAAATATTTGGAACAGCAGATTGTGGAGAGTTTTGATTTCCCTCTGACTAAAGGGAAAAAATGCCCTCCTTTCATTTGTGTGCAATTATGTGTGTTTGTGGGGGTGTAGCGTGTGATTGTATGTCAGTGCAAATGAAGCTTAGGTCTGGTTTTGCGTGTTTCTCGTGTTGTGTGAATGAGTGAGTGCGTCAAGGGCAAGGATTGCTTGCTTGTTTTGTGTGTTGGAACCGTGACTGTGTGAATGTAAGTAGGGTGTGTTCACGTGCTGTTTGTCTTGAGCGTGTTTCTGGCCATTCAAATAAGTGTGTATGCTGTGTGTATGCTGTGAGTGTAGTGTTTGTCTAAGTGTGTATCTGCGTATTCTCATATTGCGTGTATATGCTGTTATTTTTACAGTTTGTATGTCTGCTGGTTTGTTGTGTGTGTGTGTGTGTGTGTGTGTGTGTGTTTATCTGTGTGTGCATGCATGTCTGTGTGTGTGTGTGTGTGTGTGTATATGTGTGCACGTCTGTGTGTGTGTGTGTGTGTGTATGTGCACACGTGCTTGTGTGTGTGTGTGTGTGTGTGTGTGTGTGTGTGGGTGTGAGACTGATTCTGAGGGCCCTCATGGGAGACAGTTGGTCTGGCAGAGGATAAGAGTGGCGTTGCTGTCGGGATCGGTCACCACCAGAGCTCCAGAGTGGTGGAGGCCCTGCAGTCACACAGACTGCACAGTCATGACCCCCCCAACCTCCCCCCCCCCCCCCCCCGTTAGGACTCTCCAACCCCCGTCCCCTCCTGCCACCCAACCTACGCCCCCTCCACCACAGGGCTCAAACCCAATCTGCTCTCAATCTCCACCACAATCTGTGGTTGATCATAACGACATCTCACATAGCAGGGGTAGGCCAGGACAAGGCAGACGAGGGGCTGACGACTCTCCTCAGTGACAACCCACATGTGTCTGCCTCTTGGTTGTGGGAGGGAGGTCTCTCTTTTTTTTCTTTTAAATCATCTTTGTTTGATGGATGGAACAAATTGCACGGGTCAAGGTGACATCCCCCAGCTTCAATTACAGTTAATTTACCAGAGATTTCAGCCCATTGTTCTGAGCTGCCTGTATGAAATAAGGTCACGACCTTTGGCCCGTTTTTCAATTTGATGCCTTAACCTGTAAACTGTAAATCAGCCGGGAATATGACGATTATTTTTCTGGTTTGGTCCAGGGCTGGATGTGTGTATGTATGTGTGTGTGTGTGTGTGTGTGTGTGTGTGTGTGTGTGTGTGTGTGTGTGTGTGCGTGCGTGGGGGGGTGGGCGGAGAGGCTCTGTGGGTTTGGAGACTCGAGGTTTCTCTCTGTCTCTCTCTCCTCTCAGCTGATCCTACTTGGAGGAGCGGCGTCGAGTCTGGGATTTTTTCCACGTTGTTTGCTTGGTCGTCATTGGCGACGTGGCACGCGGACGCGAAATCCAACGGCCAATGCGGTTGGCCTTTCCAAGGCGACTCAGGGGCGGTTGCCAGGTCAGCTGAAATAAAACGGTTGTGACAGTCAGTGGGGAGTTGTTCAGGAGGGAAGCTGATAGCTTAGCGCTCCCCTGCACCGGGACAGAGCAGGCAACCCAGGCCAGCTTTGAATTTCTGGTACCGATTCTGACGCATGACAAAGTCCAGATGAGGGCCACTTATTCTTCATGAGACACAGAGGAGAGGAACTGTACACACACACACACACACACACATGCACACACAGCGTGATATTGAGTCCACTTCCTGAAGCAACCTGCGGTCTCACAGGAGAGAGATAGTGTGTGTTTGTATTGGATTTGAGTAACAGCTCTGTTTCGAACTGGCCAGTTTCTCATTAAAATGTAATCCATACGCGGCCACACTGACATCTGCTCACACATGCGTGTACACTCACTCTCACACAGACACACACACATCTGTATACACACAAATACATACAGAGCCACAGCACTCCTCTGGTTTGTATACATTGTTGTGTTTGTTTAGTGAGCCTGTGCTACACATACACGCCACACATTGATGCTGAGTGTTTGTGTGTGTGTGTGTGTGTGTGTGCGTGTGTGTGTGTATCTCCCTGGTGTGCTGCACACTGTTGTGTTCCAAATACTCTACCATCTGTTTTGTGCTGTCCTGGAGTCTCTTTTGCCTGCTGTGCTCTGATCTCTGCCTACAATGTGTGTGTGTGTGTGCGCGTGTGTGTGTGTTTGTGCGTGTGTGTGTGCGCTTGTGTTTTAGGCTCTTGGAGACTCGGACCTCGCAGCTGTTCTGAGACAGCTTCTGCCGCTCATCAAGTCGGCCTGCAGTACCGAGGGCTCAGGATCCGGTTCCGATGCTGGTTCTGGTTCTGGTTCTGGTTCTGGTTCAGGGGCACTGGGAGCAGACGAGCTGCTGGCGCTGCTGGTGTTTCTGTACTCGCTGTCAGAGGAGGCGAAGCCGTGCGAGGAGGAGGAGCAGGAGCAGGTGGAGATGGAGCTGATGGGAGCCCTCACTCTGCTTCTCACCTCACAGAAGACACAGCTCAGCCCTCTCATGCAGAGCATCACCGGTCAGTCACACACATACACACACACACACACACACTACACTGACTTTACAAGCATCCTACGACTATCCCACAGTCATTACTCAATCACACTACACCTATATTAGGTAGATAGATAGATAGATAGATAGATAGATAGATAGATAGATAGATAGATAGATAGATAGATAGATAGATAGATAGTACTTTTATTAACCCGTTGGAAATTAAGGCATCCTGTAGCTTCCATTACATGATAAAAACACAAGACATACACACACATCAGAAACTATAGTAAGGTGCAGCTGTCAGTAGTGTGCGAGTAGAGTAGGAATGAGCAGGAGGATGTAGTTGTGTCACTGAAAGTGCATCCTTTCTTATCAATACTACCCAACCACACCGAGCATCAAAGGTCAGTTACAGTCATAATTTACATCTACATCACAACCAAACCATAACAATACTACAACCATTATACAACCGTCATATGATAAACCATACACATTATCAGTCTGTCAGAGCCATTCCACACCTGCATTACAACAGTACTGCAACAGTACTGTATTACAGCCATTACACTACTACTCAGACCATCATCAATCAGTTACACAGACACTCTCTACATGAATTGTAACCATCCAGCAACATTTAGAAAACCACTTTACAACTACAGCCATTGCGCTACCACAGGGGTGTCATTGGCGATGCTATTCAGCTTCATTATCCCTCTCACAACCATATGATAACCATAATACAACCACACTGAACATCACTGCTTGACAACAAGCAAACACAGCGAAGCAAGAGACAAAACCTAATTCCTGTAGAGGCAGCTCATCAGATTACTCCTTCACACACACACACAGCTCAGATCATCAGATTACTCCTTCACACACACACACACAGCTCAGATCATCAGATTACTCCTTCACACACACACACACAGCTCAGATCATCAGATTACTCCTTCACACACACACACACACACACACACACACACACACACAAACAGCTCAGCTCAGCTCATCAGGTTACTCCTTCACACACACACACACACACACAGCTCAGCTCATCAGATTACTCCTTCACACACACACACACGCACACAGCTCAGGTCATCAGATTACTCCTTCACACACACACACAGCTCAGCTCATCAGATTACTCCTTCACACACACACACAGCTCAGATCATCAGATTACTCCTTCACACACACACACACAGCTCAGATCATCAGATTACTCCTTCACACACACACACACACACACACACACAGCTCAGCTCATCAGGTTACTCCTTCACACACACACACACACACACAGCTCAGCTCATCAGATTACTCCTTCACACACACACACACACACACACACAGCTCAGATCATCAGATTACTCCTTCACACACACACACACAGCTCAGATCATCAGATTACTCCTTCACACACACACACACACACACACAGCTCAGATCATCAGATTACTCCTTCACACACACACACACACAGCTCAGATCATCAGATTATTCTCTCACACACACACACACAGCTCAGGACATGCTCACCATTTCCCTCATCATCACCAGAAAGCCGCACCAAACACAACTCCACAACCTAACCGTCTGTTAATGCCCTCATTCCCTCACTCTCTCTTTCTCAGTCTCTCTCTCAATCGCTCTCTCTCTTAATCGCGCTCTCTCTCTTAATCTCTCCCAATCGCTCTATCTCTCTCTCAATCTCTCTCTCATTCTCTCCCTCTCTTTCTCTTTCTTTCTCAATCACTCTCTCACCCACTCATTTACTCACTCACACATTCACACCTACACACACCACACACACCACACACACACACACACACACACGCGCCCGTGTGCATGTGCATGACCTTGTCTCCAGGCCGCTGGTTAGCAAGAACCCAACTACCACCCAATCCAGTCTCTGCTCTGACCAACACTATGACTCACTGTCCACTAGTCAGCTGCCAGGGAACCAACAGTCCACCACCTACACACACATGTACACCACGTTTTCACATGCACAACACACACACACACACACACAGATACACACACTTCAGTCTCACTGCATGGTCTCGGACCAGAACGCAACCACCACAAGGCCACGGTTGTAAAAACCTACAAGGTATTCAAACACGGAAGGCACTGGAACACAACCACCTGAGGCACAGAAATACTTTGAGCAATTTCAGGAAAAGGTGACGTAACTTTACTGTGTCTGGTCAGTGTGGGTGAGTTAAAAAGATGATGACGGAGAGATTGAGAGAGAAGGTTTGTGGGAGAGAGAGAGATGTTCATTAACGCTCCTTTATTAAAGCATTGTCTAACTTTATTACACAGTTACATCAGTAAAACTCAATAAAATCCTTCTATGGTTTTCATCGTCGAATTAATGTGGGTGAGAGAGAGAGGGCGAGAGAGAGGGCGAGAGAGAGGAACAGAGAGAGGAAGAGAGAGGACGTGATGGAGATATAGAGGAGAGCGAGGTGGGGGGGACCGAGGGGGTCGGAAGGGGAGGGGAGAGGGATGTCTGTGGGGGGACGTCAGGTCCTGCCTCTGTCTTCCATCTCCTCATGGTCTATGTGGCGGCATCAGTAACTCAGCACTCTCTCACCTCATATCTCTGTCTCACTCATGCAAATACACACACACACACACACACACACATACACACACACACACACACACACACACACACACACACACACACACACACACACACACATTCACACACACATACACACAAACACACATGCACGTGTACACACACACGCACAGCTTGTTCCAGATTACTTGGTAACCATTGCCGCGGTCATGACAGACATGGTAGAGAATGAATGGCTACAGGCGGCCAGATCGAGTGGGAGTTCGACATTGGACTCGGGGATGATTCACTCTTTCTTTTGGAAGCCTCTTTCTCTTTCTCCCCCCCCCCCTCTCTCTCTCTCTCTCTCTCTACCTATTTCTCTGTCTTTCTTTCTTTTCGCCTTGCCAATCTCTTCTTTCTCTCTGTCTCTCTCTTTTTCTCCCCCCCCCCTCTTCCTCTCCATCTTTCTC
The DNA here is from genome assembly GCA_015244755.2 of Tenualosa ilisha. Lineage (NCBI taxonomy): Eukaryota > Metazoa > Chordata > Actinopteri > Clupeiformes > Clupeidae > Tenualosa > Tenualosa ilisha. The sequence continues at coordinate 1,416,403 of PYXC01002775.1, read as the reverse complement.
TGTCTCTCTGTCTCCCTGTCTTTCCTCTAGTGAGCCTGTGCTTCATGATGAAAGCCATCTGACTGTGAGGGCTAGCCCAGTCTAAGCTTTTAAAAGACCTAACTCTGCTGGATGGCCCAGCCATCAAACCCTTTTGATAGCCAAGCACATCACCACTTTATTTGCCTCCAGCAAGCCACATACCCAATAAATCAGATAGCTTCACATATTAATCATACTCTAATGGTAATTCTTTTTGTTTGAAGCACTTCTCCGTATACTCCAACAAATGTGATTGATGCCTGATGTCTCACATTCTCTTTGTGATGAATGGTCTTTGTTCCCTTACTACATTACCCATACTCCATTTCTTCAGCATTCTCTCAGTAATGCTGGTGTGAGCTATCACCTCTGGTGTCACAGTGCATGAGTCTTTCAAAGTCATTCTCCTTGTGGTCAATGCTCTTTGTTCTCTACTGATGTAATACTACATTACCCACAATCCTTTTCTCCGGCTCTTATTCCAGTAAGGCTGGTGCTATTTAAAGGCCCTGTTGTTGTCCCTGTGCTGGCTGATCACACAGGTGGTTTGCGTTTGGAAGTGCCAGTTCACGTCTGATGTGTTCTGACTGCCGTGTGTGTGTATGTGTGTGTGTGTGTGTGTGTGTGTGTGTGAGAGAGAGAGAGAGAAAGGCAGAGAGAGAGAGACCGCTGTGGAGGAACTGTGTGTTCCCTCAGCCTGCCCTTGATTGTCCCGAGCCGTACACTCCCTCCCGCTGGAGAATCTGAGGCTTTCAGCCTGAGCAGGTCTCTCCGAGGCAGCCGCGTGGCCCAGGGCCAGACCTGTGGGAATGTGTGTGCCTCCACACATACACATACACACACACACACACACACACACACACACTTGCACATATGCATGCCTAAGAGCAAGTTTACATACCCAGACATGGACTTGCACAATAGATGCACTCCTTGAACCATGTATATTTATGCATACTCACGAAGGCACACACACACATAAATACACACACACACATAAATACACACACATACATGGTGGCTGTGCTCCAACCGTGTGGATGATGGATGGGCCCTTTACCTCCACACACACACATCTCCCTAGTCTGTCTAACCTTGAGCGTGCTACACCCTGCTGCCCCGCCCCACCCACAGACCCCTTAATAACAGCCTGAAGGCCTGTGTGTGTGTGTGTGTGTGTGTGTGTGTGTGTGTGTGTGGGTGTGTGTGTGTGTACTTGTGTTTGTACGTGTGTGTGTGTGTGTGCACGTGCACTTGAGTGTGTGTACGTTTGCAAGTGTGTGTGCGTGTGGTCACATGTGTGTGTGTGTGTGTGTGTGTGGTGTTTATATGTGTGCACACATTTGTTTTATATCTGGCTCAAACCCTGACCATCTTGAAGGCCAGTGTAGCCATTAAGACAGTCAGACTCACCCTTTGAAACTCAGTTCTACCAAGGATACGTGCAGAAAGAGCCGTATCATTTCCCGCTCTCCCAGAGGGTAATTTCTGCTCTTTTAGGGTATCTCTCCGTCCTGAGCCTCCCTCCTGCTCTCTCTCCCATCATCTCTCTTTTTTCCTCTTACTTGCTGGTTCTCTCTTCATCCTCCCTCTCTCTATTTCTCCCTCCCTTTTTCTCTGTTTCCCTCTTTCCATCTGTCTCCCTCCCTGTCTCTCTCTCTCTCTGTCTCTCTTGTCTCTCTCTTCCTGTCTGTCTCTCTCTCTTCTTCCCTTCAGTCTTCCTTACCCTCGCTGTACCTGTCTCCCTCTCCCTAAGTCTCTCTATCCGTCTTTCCCTCTCCCTCTCTCTCTCTCTCTCTAATGAGAAATGTAGCATGGGCTTCCTGCTCTAGTTGGCTGAGGGGCCTCTCTCTGGCCCAGAGACGGGGCTCATGTTAAAAAAAACAGCTCTGTGATATAAACACTTCACTCGAAATTACCTCTGTCAATGCACTCCAGGTGTGTGTGAGTAAGCAGCCCTCTCTGTGTGTGTATGTGTGTGTGTGTGTGTATGTGTATGTGTGTGTGTGCCTTTGTGTGTGTACAAAGAGAGTGGAGAGAGACTGAGAGAGAGAGAGAGAGAGAGAGAGAGAGAGAAAAAGAGTGGGAATAAGCCAGAGAAAGAAACATGATGCAGTGGGCCGCGTCCAATGAAAAACATGGATTGTGACATTCGGCCCAATTAAAGCAGTCAAATGGAAACCAGACGCGGCGAGAGACCTGGTCGCCATGAGAACAATGTTTTTACAAATCCTCCCTCAGCCCTTTTTCTGTGCCCCTCCACAACAGAGGGAGAGAGGCCGCTACTCAGGGAACAGTGACAACGCAATCACACACAGCACACGCAACACAAACACACAAACACATACACACGCACGGAGATTGAGTAACCGGATACACACACACAAACAATTGGACAATCACACCAAAGCACAGTGAGCGCAGGGCTCTGAGTAAACACTCACTGTACACACAGTCACACACACACACATACACACACACACAGTCACACACATAGAAGCCCACTCATAGTCACCTAATGACCCCCTTTGGGGAGTTGAATTACAGAGCATCTCCAGACAATAGCACTGCAGCAGACTAATCACCTCGCTGAGTCACTGTATCACACAAACACACACACACACACACACACACACACACACACACCCTACTGCCTCATAAGAGCTCGTGGCCCTCACAACAAGACACAAAGCATTCAGTAAAGCCCCTTGTGTACACACACACATACTGCCAAGAACACTTGCACATACACTTACCCACTTGCACAAAGAAACACATACATTCACACACTCAGACATTGGTTACCCATCAATAAGAAATGACTGATAGTACAGTCTTATAGCCTTTACCACCAACCTAATTAAGTCATTTACCCCGCAGATTAAACTGTCATCAGTTTTCATTTAGCTGTTTCCAGACCAGTTCTGACATCTCCGAAACACTGCAGAAGTGCTGTGTGCTGTGAACGTGCATCGAGGCTTTGATTCTGCACAGATGGACCGGAGTACCTCCTTCAAAGTTGTCCTTGTGGAACTGATCTCAGGTCAGTTAGGCACCTGCACAGGATGCGTGAGTGAGCGGCGAAGCCTGAGTAGTGGCCCATGCATGACGACAGTTCATTCCGGGAGATTGCATGAGGGAAGAAGAAGAGGGGTAGGCAGATGCTGCTGGATGTGTGTATGTGTATGTGTGTGTGTGTGCTCTTTGCATAATAAAGGGGTGTGGTGTGGGAACAGGGGACCCGTGAGAAGAAGCAGGAGAGAAGCACACAACAGAGAGAGGAATCTGGCAGTCTGACATCACGCCTGCAGAGTGTGAACAAGAGCCTGTCTGACATAGCGTCTGGCTTTAATTGTTGGTAGTAACCTGTGTGTGTGTGTGTTTGTATGAGTGCATTTAGGTGTGTTGCACGTGCTTGTGTTTATTGGTAAGTGTGTGTGTGTGTGTGTGTGTGCGCATGCACGCAAGTGTGTGTTGCCAAAAGTATCTGTTTATAGGTAGATGTGTGTGTGTGTGTGTGTGTGTGAGTGAGTGTGTGAGTGAATGTCTGGGTTCCATTAACAAGAATGATGTGTTTACCTATGAAAATGGTTCCGTCTCCAGCTGACATTAGGGAACTGCCTCCTTAACTACTCCACTCATGGTCCACTTCCCACATATAACACTGAAGATGATTGGCCAAAACTCCCAGCACCTCATTTAAACAGGCGGTCTGATTGGATGATTTTGAGAACTACCCTGATAGGGCAAGACACATAGTGCTTGGACTGTTGACTATTTATGTGTGTGTGTGTGTGTGTGTGTGTGTGTGTGTGTGTTTGTGTGTTTGTCTGTGTGTGTGTGTGTGTGTGTGTGTGTGTGTGTAATGGCAGTCACTGCTCGTGCTCCCTAGGCTGTTCTGCCTGGTTTAAGTGCTAGCTTTGGCAGTGGACCGTGGGTTCTGATAAAGAGATGCAGTAGTTAGAGTTCTGACTTGGGCTTTGTGCTTGTGCAGCCAGTCATGACGTAGGAGTCTGTGTGTATGTGTGTGATTTTATGTGTCTGCATATGTAAATTTGTGTGTGTGTGTGTTTGAGTGCGTATTTGTATCTAAAAGTGTGTGTGTGTGCTTATGTATTGTGTACATGCATGAGAGTGTGTGTAAGTGCGTGTGTGTGTGTTGTTGGTTTGGTGTTGTAACAGACCATGGCTGGGTCTTGTAACAGACCATGGCTAGCCCCTTTGCTGATAATCTGATAGGACTGTCTGACTTGTCTGAGTGGCTCATAAACTCTCATTGGGGACGACAGTCTCCTCTTAACTGTGTGCCACCCACTCACTAACCCCTTCCCCCCTCTCGCCCCCCCCCCCCCCCCCCCGTGCTCTACTTACAGTAAGGGCACTTAAGCTCCGTACTTCCACTCTGCAAAGCGTACTTCCGCTTTTCTGTCTCCCTCTCGCCTATTTTCTGTCTCTTCATCCTTTCTTCTCCGCTCTCCCCCTCTCTCTTTCTCTCTCTCTCTATCTTTGTCTTTCTCTCTCCTCCCTATCATCTTTCTGTCTTTTTTTTCTTTCCATCTGTCTGTCTTTGCTGCATTCTATAACACTTTCAACCACTTGAAAGCACACTTACTTAACTTGCATAGAAGACACATAAACTAACAACCATAGACATCCCCTCCACACACACACACATTTATGTAGTGTTACACACACACACACACACACCCACACACACATCCTGATCATTATTATCTGGGAAAAGGATCTGTAAAAACAAGGCGATTTAGTTCCACACACAAACAAGACTAAATCCCCCTTCTTAGTCCACACTGTGTTGCTTTCAAAGCATCAAACATACACACCATTCACAAATATACACACAGTATCATCCTCTCTCTTTTTCTCTCTCTCTCTCTCTCTCTCTCTCTCTCTCTCTCTCACAAACACGCACACACACACATACACAAACACACACACACAAATGATACTGGGTCTGCTTTGGCCAAACAGCTTCTCCACCAATCAGAGTCTGTGTAAAGGGGAGCAGACTGTGGTCATGACCTCCACTGTTGCATTCTGGGAGGTCGGGCTCGGGGCAAAGAGGGAAAGAGATAATGGGTACTTGTCTTTTTCTGTATATTTACGTTTTAAAATGCAGTTACCTGCCTTCTCAGGGGGAATGTTGATCTCAGCATGAACGTGGGAATTATATTTGTATGTGGAACTTGGCGTCTTGGTTTGTGTTCATCACTTTCCATGTTGTTGTATACGTGAGTGTGTGTGAGCGGTGGGCGCAGTGTACGTGAGTGTGTGTGTGTGTGTGGGACTGCCCCGCTGTTTGTTATTGTGTGTGTTACTTCACAGCCATAGTTTCTCAATTTCATACATGTGTGTGTTTGTATGCATACGGTTATGTAAGTATGAGCTTGTGTGTGTGTGTGCGTACGTGCATGTGTGTGCGTGCATGCGTGTGTGTGTGTGTGTGTGTGTGTATTTGAGTGTGTGTGCGCGTGTGTGTGTAGCAGAAGAATAAACTGGCCATACACAGAGCGGGTATTGGGGACACAGATGGCGGTTATAGTCTGTCTCTCGTTTTCTCATCCCCCACTTTCTTGCACTCCATTACTTCCTCTTTGTCTGTCGCTCTTCCCGTCTCTCTCTCTCTCTCTCTGTTTTTCTCTCTCTCTCTCTCTCTCTCTCCCTCTCCCTCCCTCTATTTATCTCTCTCTGTCTCGTCCAATTGGACTTGAGTTTGGTGATGGAGATGGATGAAGTTCATGCCAAGAGCCCAACTGAGGCCTTTGATGCGACTCAGCTGTTGGTGTGTGTGAAGCTGAGAGGAGGTAAACACTAGATGTACCACCAACAGGGTTTACAAGCAGACTGGGCACAGGAGTGTGTTGACACATGCACAGAGTAACTGGTGTGAGTGTGTGTGTGTGTGTGTGTGTGTGTGTGTGCGTGTAAGCGTGTGTGTGTGTGCGTGTGCGCGTGCATGTGTGCAGTTATAGATATGGATTTGCATGTGTATGCACCTGCCATCACTATGTAGATATTCAAATGTATGTGTTTGTGTGTGTGTGTGTGTGTTTGTGTGAGGGAGAGTGTGTGAAGTGATGTTCTTTGGCCACAGGTCCTTTACTAGTTTATTTTCGGTCTCCCAGACAACGTTTTTTTTAAAGGCAAGAGTGTGTGTGTGTGTGTGTGTGGGGGGGGGGGGGGGGGTTGGGGGGGGTAGTGGAGGAGACAGCCCATTTCGGCCATGTTTATGTTGGCATGGTAACCATTTAATCTCTCTCAGCATAAAGCCACTTTGTTTCTGTTTCTCGCTTTTCCCCGTTCACACTCTCTTTACATTAGTGGACTCTCCCTTCCAGTGCTTTATGGGGGCACTCAAAAAGAGAACACAGTGATGGTGTGTGTGTGTGTGTGTGTGTGTGTGTGTGTGTGTGTGTGTGTGTGTGTGTGAATGTGCGTGTGAGGTGCGGCATGTGAAAATACGGACATGTGCAAACCCTCCATAACTCGGTTGCATTTGATGCAATTTACAGACACACACATACACACACACACACACCACACACAGACGCACACACACACCTACCTTCATAACAGAAATCCGTGTGTCCTGCGCTGGCAGTGCGGTGCTACTGGAGGGGTGTAGTGAGGATATGAAGGTTTGTGTGGAGCTGTAATCAGGGGGAAATTAAAGGGGAGGCTAATGAGAGGAAATGAAAAACTGCGTTTGCTGCAGGACACAGGAGGGCACTGACGGGAACTCTCTCTTGCTCTTTCTTTCTCTTTCTCCTCCTCCTTCTTCTCCCTTTCTTTCTCTCACTCTGTCTCTGTCTCTCCTCTATCTCCTCCGATGCAGATGAATCTCCTGAAGCCTGGCTAACTTGTTTCAGAATGTCTTTTGGTTGGGTAATGTTGTAATGTTGCATGTTATTGTGTTTGCCCTCTATGTGTGGTATAGGTGAGTTTGTGTGTGTGTGTGTGTGTGTGTGTGTGTGTGTGTGTGTTTACACTTTATGGGTTGTGTGGTGATGTGTAATGAATGCCTGTAGATCTAATTTACGACAGGAAATGCTTTAACTTATAAAGAACTCTGGTACACACTTAGATATCTCCCTGGGGCATTGTTTTTAATGGGCGCGTGCATCTTCTCTCTCTCCTCTCTCACACACACACACGACCACAAACAGACAAACACACACATACTGTATACACACACACACACATGCAGTCGCTCAGTCAGGCTCTCTGGGGGACTGTCCCCAATGCCCTGCAAATTCACATCATTCCTATGATAATTCACTGACAGAGCGCGAACACATTCCCGCTCTCTTGCTCTCTCTTACTCACACACACACACATGCGCACAGACACACACACACACACGCACGCGCGCGCGTACACGCTCACGTACATACTCACACACTCTCATACACGCAAACACACGCGAGCTTGGGATCTGCGTCTCTGGGGATAACACAGAAATACACACATGCACACACACACGCGTTTTTGGTGTGTGTGTGTGTGTGTGTGGTGTGTGTGTGTGTGTCTCTTGGGGTCTGTCCCTGCTGCCCTGCGCACACTTCCAGCAGTGGGACGAGGTCTCCCTGTCACTCGCTCTGGCCCGAGCACGACTAGAGGTCAGCTGGCGCCCGTCCTCCCTTCATCCCCTCTTCCTCTCCTCCTCCTCCTCCTCTCCCCCTCGTTGCTCTGTACTCTAGCCATCCTTCTTCTCATTCTTTTTTTTTTGCCCACTTTTTTTACTCTCACTCAAAAGGTCCCTAATGGTTTATAGAACTAACTGCCCACAGATGCTCTGTGTTTTGTGTAAGTGTTTGTGTGTGTGTGTGTGTGTGTGTGTGTGTGTATGTGCGTGTGTGTGTGTGTGTGTGTGTCTGTGTGTGTGTCTGTGTCTGTGTGCATGCGTGTGCGGGACCATACGTATATCTGTATTTATGACTGTTTTTTATCCATCTGATGACAGCAAAACCAATTTGCAGTCTGGATAGCAGACGCTTGTAAAAATCTCGGCTACGGCAGCCCCATTTGCAAGAAAGACGTATTTGTTTTTGTTTCGCAGTCTCATTGACCAGCTCAGCCCCCAACCCAGACACATACACACACACACACACACACACACACACACACACAAACACACACACACACACACACACAACACACAAACACACACGCCCAACCCCCCATCTGTGTTCAACCGCAGGATGCTGCAACTAGTATTGTGACAATTTTTTTTTTTTCTTAAAAAAAAAAATTCTTTTTTTTTTTCTTAAAAAAAACAAAAAACCAGCTCTGCCACAGATCCATTTTGTAGCCAAACTGACATGACGTTATTAACAGTGTTGAGCAAGCCCAGGGTCAGGGCACTAGCAGAAGGAGCTGGTGGGACTGCTGGGGGACTCGGGGGAGGAGAGGAGAGGTGAGGTGATTTGAGGGGTTCTCAGGTTTAGCCCCTGAGCTGTAAAGGACAGGGCTCCAAATTACACTCCCCAGTTCAGGTTATGTCAAGACATAAGTCAAGCCCCAGTGTCAGGGCCTAAAGTCACCATAATTTACGTTCACCCAAGGGCTGCATGGTGTGAGAGAGTGATGACTGTGTGTGTGTGTGTGTGTGTGTGTGTGTGTGTGTGTGTGTGTAAGTAGGTCATTTCACTGTTGGAACAAGAAACACTCACCTGTAACTTAATATGTAAAACAGACAATCAGTGTTGTTTCATATGATTTAACAAGAATTTTCCTCATGGTGTAAATTATATCAATGAGTTTAGTCTTGCTCTGTTTTCAAAGGGTGCCGCATTACAGGGAAAAGAATAATCACTGTGCAGAGTTTGCAGAGTCTGCAGAGTTTGCCTGTGTGTATGTGTGTTTGTGTATGTGTGTGTGTGTGTGTGTGTGTGTCTGTGTGTGTGTTACTAATATGCTTCATTCATCATCGCCCTTGTTTATTGCCTTCTGTTTCTCTTATGCCAACATAAGCAGAGCCCATTTAAGACAGACAGGTAAACATAAACAACACCGATTCACCCAAACTAAACTATTGTCTACTATCTAAACACTCCTCCAGTGGACTCAGAGACCCCGCACTCTCCAGGCCTTTAAATCCAGTGCCTATATTAATCTGACGTGGTGTGTGTGTTGTGTGTGTGTGTGTGTGTGTGTGTGTGTGTGTGTGTGTGTATGTGTGTGTTGGGCGGAGGACTCTGCAGCAGCATCTGTGCAGTGAGGCCCAGTTGGGTCAGTGGGCTGTTTTGAATGGGCTTTGGGCAGCAGTGTGAGTTTGTGAGGATTCTCAAAGGCCCAGGCACCAGATGGAAGGTCTCTAACCTCTTTGTCTCTCCTTTCTCACACACACACACACACACACACACACACACACGCACACGTACACGCCAGTGTCACGCATACACATGTGCTCACACACACGCCCTCACTCATGCTTGCATGCTCACACATATACACACACACATGTGCTCACACACACTCACTCACACAGGCACACACACATACACACACACACACACTTACATATACACTCTCTCACTGCTGGCCGGGTCATTTCCTGTGTGGAGGCCTGGAGTTGATCAAACCTCGAATGAGGGAACGCCCCCCCCACCCCCCATTCCACTTCTCTCCTCTCCACTGACTCCCTCCCTTCCTCTATTACCCCTCATTCTCTCCTGCACTGTTTTCTTCTCTCCTGGCTCTCTTTCTCTCTTTCTCTCCTTCTCTTTTGCTCTTATCCTCTCCTGCGTCCCTCCGTCTCTCTCTCTCTCCCCTTCTCTCTCTCCTCCCTTGGCTCTCTCTCTCTTGCGCTGACTTTCTCCACTGCTGCGCTCTTTCTCTCCCTCTGCCCTCTTCCTGTTCTCTCTCTCTCTCTCCTCCTCCTCTCCAGCTCTTCATCCTTCTCTCCCTCCCTCATCTTATGACACACTTCTCTCTCTCTGTTTCTTTAGCTCGCTAGCAGAAAGGCAAACAAGCACTTCCTGTTTAGCCCCTGTTATCCTTTCTCTCCTCCTTCATCTCCCTCTCTCTCTCTCTCTCTCTCTCTCTCTTTCTCTTTCTCTTTCTTTCTCTCAACCCCTCATTTTCTCTCCTCTTTACTCAATCCCTCTTTCAGAGTCCAATTGAAGCATCCTCCCCCCCTCCTCTTCCTCCTCCTCCACCTCCTCCTATCCTCTCTTCTCACGTGCTCCCCTTCACTTCCTCTCTCATCCTCCCTTTCCGGTACTCCTCTTTTCATCTCGCGCCATCTCTGCTGGCAGATGAAAAAAATGGTGTGTGTGTGTGTGTGTGTGTATGTGTGTGTGTGTGTGTGTGTGTGTGGTGTGTGTGTGTGTGTGTGAAAGAGAGAGAGAGAACAGAAAGCACACAAATACAGACATTTTAAGAGGCAAAGAATTTCTTAATTCTTCTTGTTTGTCTTTTCGGTCACGAGTATGTGTGTGTGTGTGTGTGTGTGTTTTTGTGTGTGTGTGTGTGTGTTTGTGTGCGTGTGTGTGTGTGTGTGTGTGTGTGTTGGGGGGAGGTGGGGGGGGGGGGGGGGTTGGTGGTCAACAGTCAGCATGCAATAATGACATTATTCATTATACAGCTTTCTTCTTCTGTATTTCTGTCGGGTCACAGTGAGTGCCATTCTAATGCACACACACACACACACACACACACACACGCAAACATGAGTGCACACACATACACAAATTCTGTTGCACCCACATCTGTCCAAGCAAACACCCACTTAAGCCCTCTGCTGGGTCTAACACACACACTTGACATACACACGCAACCCTCACCCTTGTCTTTCCCACAGACTTAATTACTCATTCTCACATTCACTCACATTCACTCACATTCACACTGTCTTTTCACTATCACTTACATTTACACACACACACACACACACACACACACACACACACACACACACACACACACAAACACACACACATGTGTGTGCAAATACAAACTCTGTCTCTCTCCTGTCAGAGTTAGACACAGACACTCACACACACACACACACACACACACGCACACACACACAAACTTTTTGTATTCCTCATTTCAGGCTGATGTCACAAGTCCTACTTGCTGTGTGTGTGGGTGAAGAGCTAGGCTAGAGATTTTGAGTGTGTGTGTTGTGTATTCTGTCTGAGCGCATAAGCATATCACCTGAGGCGCATATTACTGAGTTATCTATGTACATTATATGTGTGTGTGAGTATGCATGTGTGTGTGTGTGTGTGTGTGTGTGTGTGTGTGTACATGTACATGTTCTGAGAACAGTGTGTGTATGTGTGCTCAAACATTTGTATGCATGTGTGTGTGTGTTTGTGTGTATGTCCACGTGTGTGTGTGTACGTATGTATATATGCATGTGCATGTGTGCCTGTGCGTGTGTGTGTGTGCGTGTTTGTCTAAGTAAGGTCCAGTGGTGGTCTCTGGAGTGTAGACTGCTGTGCCTGACAGAGACAGAGCCCTCTGTGCTGTGGGTCAGTGCAAAGCCCAGCCAGAGCCCTGATAAGCCTCACCACACTGCTCCCACTGTCCTAAGAACACACACACACACACACACACACACACACACACACACACACACACACACACACACACCACATACAGTACACATGTGTTTTGTGCACCATACACATTCATGCACCATACACATGCATGAATGCATAAAATGTCAGTGTTCCCTGAAAGGACACACACTCACTCTGAAATTCACACACACTATGTACACATACACACACGCACATGCAGACACACACTCTCTCTCTCTTGCCTGTAGGTACTACTGAAGGGTTTGGCTAAAGTCTGAGACAGGATTAATCGGGGCATATAAACAATTTAGTGTTTCATATCTGCCTGTAAAAGGACTCTCTCTCCATTTTTCGCTCTTTCTCTTCCTTCCTCTCTCTCCCTTTCTCCCTCTCTCTTACTTTTATCTCTCCCCTCACTCTCTTTCTCTTCACTCCCTCTTCATATATCCCCTCTTCTCTCTGTCTTCAACTCTCTCCTGCTATCTCTCTCCCTCTCTTTTTCTCCATCTCCTCTCTCTGTCTATCTATCCGTTTGGATCCCCTCACTCTCTCTCTCTGGAAGGGCCATTGGTCCATTCCTTGTCCTCTGCGTCTGAGCGTGTTATCTGTTCTTGTGGCACGTGTGTGTGTGTGTGTGTGTGTGTGTGTGTGTGTGTGTGTGTGTGTGTGTCCGTGCCTCGGCCCCTCTCTTGGATCAGACAGCATTCAGACACAACCCACTCATTCATACTGACTCTCCTCTCTGCTCTTTGATGCTGAGGACTGCTTTCCATCAGAAGGGGTCTATAAGAGCTTACATCTCCAAAATGTGGTACTTACGTGTGTGTGTGTGTGTGTGTGTGTGTGTGTGTGTGTGTGTGTGTGTGTGTGTGTGTGTGTGGTGTGTGTGTGTGTGTGTGTGCACCAGACGAGCGCAGGTCATGGTGGTTGGCTTTTATAAGGTGAGAGGTACATTTAGGGGAGTCATTGTGATTTCTGAAGCAGATGCTGAAAAGCACCGGGCCAGGTACACATTGAGTGTTGTTGAGGTGTGATATGTCAGGTGTGTGCGTGTGTGTGGGGGTGTGCGTGTGCGTGTGTGTGTGGGTGTGGGTGTGATAGGGGAGGGGGTGATTCTTTCCTTTTAAACCTGTTTATAATGGGAAAGGGTTGTTAGTTTGTGTGTGTGTGTTTGTTTTGTGTGTGTGTGTGTACATGTGTGTATGTGTTTGCGCACATTAGGATGAAGGAGGGATTTAAGTTAGCTGAGACTCTACTGTCTTGTTAATTTGTCCAATAAAACTCCACTAAAACCATCCTGAGATATAGAAGGAGAGAGAAATAGTCGGAGGAAAGGCAATACTACAGAGAGAGGGAGGAGTGTAGCAGAATGCAAGAGTGAGAGAGTGATAGAGAGAAAACATCAGAAGTTAGAAAGCTTTGTGTCCGTTTCTCTGTGTCTGTGTGTCTGTCTGTCTGTCCCAGCATGTTCTTCTGGGAACCTCTTTGACCCATTACAAGGCTCCTCACTCCTGACACTGCACCCCATTTGACACACACACACACACACACACTCACTTGACACCGAGCCCCTTGGCAGAGGAATTGGGTCTACCAAATCTGCTCCTTCATCCCTTGTGGTTCCTGCAGAGGAGCCCCCTAGTTCCCAGAGTTCCTGGTTCCCATTAGAGACCCATCTCCGGGTCCGACCATGTCCGATCTCCCCAGAGCCTCCCTTCTGAAGGCCTGAGCTCCCATTCAGACCTGTCCAAACCCCCTCTCCTGCCCCAAGCCCTGGTCTTTCCCCCTGCCCTCTCTCTCTCTCTCTCTCTCTCTTTCTTTCTTGCTTTCTCTATCTCTCTATCTCTCTACAGAGTTCTTTGGGTGAAAAGCCCCCTGTCTAGTCTGCTACTGATCCCCTTCCTGGCAGAGTCCTTTAGGTGGGGCTGGGGGTAGCTGGAGGACAGGACCCTGGTGGAGCACCCAATCACACCCCCCCCCCCCCCCCGCCCCCCCCACCCCTCAAACACACACACACACACACACACAAGCAAACACCCCCAATCCTACCCCTACCCCCATCTCAAGCCAAAGCCAGGCGATTTTTTGGGGGTCGCATTTTAATTTCCTCCGTGCTGGGCCCAAGAAGGCAAATCCCCATGCTGAGCCAACTGGAGCCCCCTGTGTTATTTACTTATGGGAAATATGCTTCTAATTTACCCGTTTCCTGCTGTCTCTCTCTCTCTCTCTCTCTCTCTGCCTCTCTCTCTGTCTCCCTCTCTCTCTCTCTCTTTCTCTTCCTCTTTCTCTCTCACTATCTCTCTATCACTCACTCACTGTATCCATCTCTCTTTCTCTCTCTCTCTCTCTCACTCGCTCGCTGTATCCGCCTCTCTCTCTGTCTTTTCTCCTCTTTGACTCTCCACTTCTCCCTCATTCTTCATTATTCCCTCTGTTTCCCGCCCTTTCCCCAAACGCTGGCAGGGCTCAGTAAAACTTTCCCGCTGCAGCCTTTCCCCAGCGCTGACAGTGGACTAGTCACATAGTAATGTGGTGTGTCATAGTTCTTCCAGCTCTCATTTTGTGCTCTCTCTCTCTCTCTCTCTCTCTCTCTCTCTCTCCTCCTCTCTTTCTCTTTCCCTCTTTTTGTCCCTCTTTTCTCTGCACTCATTGAAGAATGGGCCCCAAGTCTTACACACACAAATAAAATTTAAATAAATAGGCTACTCCTCTGCTATCCTCCTCGGACTTCCCTTTTCCACCTCTTTCTTCCTTCATCCCTCTCTTTCTCCCTCCCTCCCGTTCTCTCTCATATCGTCACTCCTGTAACTAGTAATAAAGGTTGACATGACTAAAATTAACATTAACAGTATTTGTCTCTCATGAACGCATGACATGTACATGTGTGAACGTCTCTCTCCCTCCCTCTTCTCTCTTCATTTCAGTTCTCTCTCTCTCTCTCTCCTTCTTTATCCCTCTCTATCCCACTCTCGCCCTCACTCTCTCTCCTAAACACACACATATGCACACACACGTGGCTCCCTGTTCTCCGTCACACATCTGCGACTCAGGTGTGAATGGCTGGCTTCTCCGCATGACTGCGCGGTCAAGAGGCCGAACACTGCACACATACACTCGCTCACACACACATAAACATGGTGGGCAGAAACACACACCCATGCACGTGCACACACACATACACACACACGCACACGCATACATAGATTCTCTGTCTCTCTCTGTCTTTCTTACATACACACAAACATAGACACACACACATACACACACATCTGCGCACACACATAGATTCTCTGTCTCTCTCTCTCTCTCTCTCTCTCTTGACCCCTCATTGTAGCTAGCTATTCTTGCCAGCTTTTTTACTACCCCTCTTTGTCTGCTTTTGTTGTACACACATTCCCTCATTGACCACACACACACACACACACACAGATGCACGCTTACACTAACACACTGAGCATTGTGGAGCCACGCTCTGGATGAAAAAAAAAAGTTCTGGCAAAGGTGCTTTTAATGTGGTTGGGTTTGCCAATAAGCACCTCAGAACTGTAGTGTGTGTGTGTGTGTGTGTGTGTTTGATTGTGTGTGTGTGTTGTTTCTTTAACCCACTTTTGAAAGTCAAAATGTTCCAGGGAAGGGCTCTACAGTGCAATCTTGACCCTCTCTGTCCCTCAGGCAGTGTTCAATGCAAGTTGGCAGAGTGTGTGTATGAGAGTGTGTGTGAAAAAAAGACCATTAGTGTATGTGCATGTGTGTGTGTGTGTGTCAGCACTCCCTTGCTGGCTGGTTGCTATGAATGTGTTTATTATGCTTGTCTATGATACTCTGCACTCACTAATTACACACATCAGTTTAGGCTCTGACTGCCTCTCTGAACGCAGAGTCCCCACTGATAGCTTGCAATCAGATCCCAGAAGGGTGTGTGTGTGTGTGTGTGTGTGTGTGTGTGTGTGTGTGTGTGCGTGTATGTGTGTGCGTGTGTGTGTGTGCGTGTGCATACCTACGTGTGTGTGTGTGTGTGTGTGATTGTTTGTGTGTGTAATACATTTGCGCATGTATGTTTGTTGCTGAGTATCCAGTACATTCTTTACTCTCTTATCAAGGCCTGTATGGTTTTATCTTTTTGTTTGAGCATGTATGTTCAGCATAAAAATGTGTGCATATGCACTAAGTGTGTGTGTGTCTGTGTGTGTGTGTTTGTGCGTGTGTAAATATGTGTGTGTTTGTGTGTCAGTATGGCAATTCACTTCAGTTCCTTGGAGCTTGGTCACAGGAAGCTCTGGTTGATAAAAGAGGATCAGACGTTTCCAAGAGCCACTTCCTGTGATAAGAGTTTTCCGCTGGGCCCATTGGGCAGGACTCTCCTCTCTTCTCTTCTCCTCTCCTCTCCTCTCTTCTTCTCTTCTCTCTTCTACTCTCCTCTCCTCTCTTCTCCTCTTCTCCTCTTCTCTCCTCTTCTCTTCTCCTCTCCTCTCCTCTCTTCTACTCTCCTCTCCTCTTCTCTCCTCTCCTCTCCTCTCCTCTCTTCTCCTCTCCTCTCCTCTCCTCTTCACTTCTCTCCTCTGTCTTCTGTCTACCTTTCCATTCCTTCCTTATTCACTTGCTTTTCACCCACTTTCCTCACCACTTCTTCCTAGGTACTCTGTTCTTTCTCTGTTAGTACTCTTGTGTTAGTATATCTGTTCTCTCAGCTCGTTTTTTGTCATCCTGTTTTTTAGAATTTTGTTCTTTGGCTTTTGACACATTTCAAGTGTGTGTGTGTGTGCGTGTGTGTGTGTGTGTGTGGCAGGGTGGAGGTTGCTGTATGTTTCAGTGGGTGTGTAAACGCCTCTTGGGAGTTTAAAAGATATCTTAAGATCCTGATGTAGTTTATTGCAAAATCTCATGTGCAGATGTAAAGGGTTTATTTGCCCAGTATCACATGAAGCCTTTTGGGTTTTTACTGTTTTCTCTCGCTCTGTCTCTCTCTCACTCACACTCACACACATGCACACACACACACACACACAGGAACACCAGTACATACACAAACTAACACACTCACATGCTGAAACATTCATCACACTTACTGCAATAATGGCTTTGTCAACAAAGGCATACGTATTCTGTTTCATACATAAAATCATTTAGAGACACACATTTACCTCCCACCACACACACACACACACACACACACACACACACACACACACACATATACACACACACACACGGATACACACGCATGGAACAACACAAGCCCACTCTCACACACACATACACAGTGATGGTTCCCATGCTTCCTACCAGGTCGAACACAAACAAACATTCCACGGCTCAACATAATACACCACACTCACACACATGCACCACACACTTGAGCACGTGTGTAACACACACACGCACACACGCACACACACACACACACACACACTCAAGCACCACTTCACTTGCACATATGTATAACACACACACATTAATGTGGGCCAGGAGCAGATTGGGACCACCAGAAGAATAGGCCGTGCCCTCAGTCCTCGTCGCCCCCCAACCCCCCTACATGTCAGGGCTGTATCTCCAGTGCCAGACCCCCAATCTGGCTGATCTTCACACAGCTAGCCTCATGTCATTCTCATCACACAGCACGTATGCGCGCGCACACAGACACACACACACACACACACACACACACTCTGTGTGTGCATGCGTCTGCGTGCACACACAAACATACACATATTCACACACACACACACACACGCACACACACACACACACACACACAATCACTCAAATGCACGTCTTTGAAAAACCACACACACACAAGCACACACGCCCTCTTGATCTTTATCTCTTTCTCCATGATACACTCACACACAGATCCACTCTTTAAGATATACAGAGAACGACGGCAGACCAAAGGTTAATAACATCTTTTCATCAGTCAGACCACACAGCTGTCTCCCTGTCCTCCCTGGGCCCTGGAGTAATAGATGAGTAGTGTGTGTGTATGTAGGTGTGTGTGTGTGTCTCTGTGGCTTTGTGTGTGTCTGTGGCTTTGTGTGCGTGTGTGGGTAAGAGAGAGAGAGAGGGTCTATTTTGTTTACTCGCTAGAGAAAATGTACACAAATAGAACTCTCTTCACCAATCGTGTCTAGGTTTCCAAGCAGATTAACGGATGAACTTTGTGTGAAATATCTTTGTACATGTCCAACACAACCCACATGTCACTGCCTACATCTTTGTGTTTCAGTGTTGTAAGTGCAGTTGGAATGAGCCTCAGCTCTGACGGTTTGGACTGAATGTATTGAGCAGTAGCCGCTCCTGCAGGCTATTTAGCTAGCGTGTCTCTATGTACAACCAGAATCATCACAAAGCACAAAGATTAACAACAAGATGGCACCATCTGCAGTTTCTTTAGTAGGTTCTTAGCTAGGTGCAAAACTGCCAGTCTGTGTGTCTGTGTGTGTGTGTGTGTCTGTGTGTGTGTCTGTGTGTATGTGTGTATGTGTGTGTGTCTGCGTGCATGTGTGTGTGTGTGTGTGCGTGTGTGTGTGTGTGTCTGTGTGTCTGTGTGTGTGTGTGTGTCTGTGTGTATGTGTGTGTGTCTGCGTGCATGTGTGTGTGTGTGTGTGTGTGTGCGTGTGTGCGTATGCGTTCATTTGTGAATGTATGGGTGTATGGGCACACATAAGAGCTCATGCTATGAAATTTCCCTCTATACCCCAAGATAGGAAGTGCTAACTCACCCAGTAGGTGCACCTCTTAATGGGACCCCAGTGGGCCGCGTGTGTGTGTGCTATGAACATTTGTGTGTGTGAGTGAGTGTGTGAGAAAGTGTGTGTTTGTGTAAGTGTGCTAGGTGTGAGTGTGTGTTGAGTATATGGGCTAAGCATATTGGGCATTAATGCTATTTACGGGCTGCAAGATGGATTTTTATTGGCTGTTTGGCTCTAAGGATTGTGATTCAGGTGTATGACCATACAGTAGACTACTTAAGTAAATCCATCTGGTACCCCCCCACCCCTTGTCCCTCTGTCCCTCTCTCTCCCTCTCTCCCTCTCTTTCTTTCTTTCTTTCTTTCTCTTACCATTCTTTCCCCTTTTTTTTTGTTCTCCTTCACATTCTCTCATACCCACACATACACAGACACATGGTAATGCTAACACACACACACACACACACACACACACACACATTTATCATGTTTTTTTGTGTTCTTTTTCTTGTGTGGTCCATTTCATTTTGAGCAACTTGATGGTATTGCTAAAGACTAAAGATTTTATACAGGAAAGATTCCTGTGAACACACAGATTTTGTCCCAATCCTTGTGTGTGTGTGTGTGTGTGTGTGTGTG
>PYXC01002775.1:1390000-1395000 GCA_015244755.2 Tenualosa ilisha | reverse complement strand
CCAGGTGTCCGCGCTGACTGAAAATAAACATTTCGATTTCGAAACAAAAGAGAAAAAGAAGTCGGCGAGTTTAAAAAATCAGGAATGTCAGAGTGCATGAGTGGCGAGCGATCGCTGATCGTCGTGATTCGGGAAACCGGCGTAAGAGACGGGACGGCTAGATGGCCCTTGGCTGAAACCATCTCACTGCTGGCTCCCCTCAGCGGAGCCTCCTGGGGCAAAAAAAAGGAAAGCTAGCTGTGTCTTAGTCCCAGAGCACTGAGAGCTTTTTGCTAGAGAGGGAATCTCAATAGAATCTACAGTGGACTCAGAAATGGGGAGAATGTGTTACAGAATTGAAAAAGGGGAGTAGAAGGAGGGAAAGGAGGGAGGGAGAGAAAGAGGGGGGGGGGTGGCAAGAGAAAATGGATAGAGGAGGAGGGAAAGAGAGAGAGAGGGAGAAAGTAAGGGGGACAGACTACCTCTGCCACATCTGGCCTGCAAACGGCTGGCCTTTTTTTTCTCCCTCTTCTGTTTTTTTTTTCCCTTTTTTTATCTGAAGTTGGGAGAAGTCAGAATGACGCTGATCTCCCCCAGGAAAATTAAACAAAACAGGCCAGTTTTACTGTGGGGGAGGAGTGTGTGTGTGTGTGTGTGTGTGTGTGTGTGTGTGTGTGTGTGTGTGTGTGTGTGCGTGTGTGTGTGTGTGTACCAGCAGAAGGGTGTGTGTGATGAAGCGTTTGTTTAAACAAGTGGTTTGTGGTGTCACAGTGCCCCCTAGTGTTCAGTGATATACTGATCATGTATTAGTGTGGCCACAGAGACACAAAGACACAAAGGCGTGGTTTAGATTACTTTGTGGATAATCTATATAATCTTATATAACAAACACTCTATGGGAAAGTATGAGTGTGAACCCCTAATACAAGATGACTTAACATGTGCAATAAACAGGTAATCTCACCCTCACCCTAACTCTCTTTCTCTCTGTAACTCTCTCTCTCTTCTTCCTCTCGCATGCATGTATATTGTGAGTAGCCTAAAAGGCTTCAGATTTAAGTCACTTATAAGCTTGCTGTTGAAGTTCCTGCCTGACACAGCAGGGGGCAATCTCATGCGAAGGACACAGACACAAGGGAGAATTGGGGGGTGGGGGGGTGGGGGGTGGGGTGTGGGTGTGTGTGTGTGAGCGAGTGAGTTAGACCTCTGACACACAGCCGAGGCGCCGTCCAAGTGTAATATGCTCTCACTTACACAATATCTGCTCTCAAGCTTGTTTTTCACTTCGCTTAGGGAGTGGTACAGTTCAGCGGCCAGTTAGTATAACAACAGCTCCAGGAACAGCCAAGACCCACTGGCCGCCTGCTTACAAGCGCTGCCTCCGGTCACTCGGGCTGATCAAAGACCAGCTCATATTATGGGAAAAGTTTCCCCATGCAGGAATGTAGATCCCATGCCGAACAGCAATCAGACCTCACAAAAGAAAACCAATTGGCTGTGGAACAAGACAGCAGAATATGGTAATAACTGTGTAATGACATAGTCATGATTATGTTATAACAATATAGAGTGTATAGTTGTGAGTGTGTGTGTTTGTATGCATCATACCGAATTTGCGTGTGTATTTGTATTTGTGTCTGTGTGTGTTTGTGTGTGTATGTGTAACTGTACCTCTCATTTTTGTCTCCAGTGGTAACACAGATGTTTCTCCATGAAAATCAGAGACCCCTTTTTTAGGCACACTGCAATCAAAACACTTTTAACACACACAGACACAGAAAGGTTCAAATATTTAAACTTGTAAAAGCTAATTCTGTATGGGACAATGTGTGTGTGTGTGTGTGTGTGTGTGTGTGTGTGTGTCTGTGTGTGTGTGTGTGTTGTGTGTGTGTTTGTGTGTTGGTTTTATAGAAGATATTTCTGATCTTTTTCAGTCTCCCTCCCACTTTCCAACTGCTAATGTATGGACAGTATCCCATGACGCATCTGGAATGTCCTCACTGTGTTTATATGTCTGCGAAGGAGAGAAAGAGAGAGAGAGAGAGAGAGAGAGAGAGAGAGAGAGAGAAGCAGGGAGAGAGAGACTCAGGATGTTGTAAATATGCTCTGATTTGTATAGAGGCTTCAGCAGCCAAAATATATTAGAGATAACAAACTCCATGTTCAAGTGTGTGTGTGTGTGTGTGTGTGTGTTTGCGTTTGTGCGTTTGTGTGTTTGTGTGTGTGTGTGTGTGTGTGTGTCTGTTTGTAAGAGTAGATGAGCATGTCTCCGTTAAGACCACATGTTGTTTGCTGATGTGCTGTAATGAGAACTCCAGGTGCTTCTTTACCCACAGGGAGGAAGCGCCTGTTTACACACACACACACACACACACACACACACACTACTCACATGCATGCACAATTACTCAAACTATACTTACTTACACACACACACATGCGCACACACACACACATATATACGCACACACACACATGCACACACACACACACACACATGCTCATGCACACAGAGACAATATATATCACTTTGTCCCTTCTCTACAGTGTTCTGGCTGTTTAGCTGTACTGTGAATGCATTTTAAGACATCCGCAAAGCCATAGATGAAGCCACAATGCATCTACATTTGACAGTCTGTATAAATACATGGACAGTGGCTGTATTATTTCATGAAGCAGATGAGAATTTACTGCTCAAGATGGGATGTTGTCAAAGATATATGTTTATATACAGTATGGTTGTTAAGAAATCATGTGGTAGTGACTGTGTGTTGTGACTTATTAATCCAGCGTGCTGAAGGGCAACACTTGAGACTGTTAAGGAAGTTAAGGAATAGGAAGTTTAACTCTACTGGACCAGGTCATGAAGTTTGACAGTTGCCACGCTTCATAGAGTATGCATATACTGGACTATTGTCTTGCATACTTGTGTTTCTAGGTTGAAACTTGAAAGTGACTTGAGGTGATAGTTAGCTTGTTGAGAGGCATTGCGGCTGCGTTTACCAACCTAATCAATATCATTTTATTTATAATATATTTTAATGAGATGTGTGGCAGTATTTATTAGTTACACGTGTATTGCACACAAGTGACATCTCTATCAGACTCGGAAAAGGTGGAGTATCTGTGTGTATGTCAATGCGTGATGATATGCACGTACTTGCGTGTGTGTGTGTGTGTGAAAGAGAGAGAGAGAGAGAGAGACAGAGACAGAGACAGAGAGCGAGCATCATTGGTCAGTTTATGAGAAAGGAGGGCTCTTGTGAGATCCAGTGGGAGCTACCATTCATGAGCTCTTTGTGCCGCTCTGTGAAGTTGCAGTGTACAACTTTGCCCCCAGAGGGCAGCGTTTTCCTATTCAGTCATGGCTCTCCCTCCCTCTCCCCACTCTGCTCATAGAAATAGGGCTTCTTTTCCTTACTCCATCTGTTTTTCTCTAGGACTTCATGTGTTCATCAGCTAATATATCTTTCCTTCTCACTCATTCACAAGTCCTCCCATCTCTCTCTCTATATATATATATTTTTTTCTCTTTCCTTATGCAGTGTATAGATAGACAGACACATGGAAAGATAAATATGAAGAGATAGATGGGTGGACACGAAGAGAGATTTGATGAAGGGACATCCCAGTGAAATCAAATCATCATAGGTAGGGGGCGCTGTGGCACAAGAGGCTGCAGCATCCAGACCATATTGCAGGTTGTAGGGTTCATGGGTAACTAACTACAAATCCCAACCCATCTCTCTCTCTCTCTCTCTCTCTCTCTCTCTCTCTCTCTCTCCGACCCACTCATTTCCCGTCACTCGTTACTGTCTCCTCTGTCTCTGAATAAAGGCACTAATGCCATAAAATACACTTGGAAAAAAACCATGGCCTAATAAATAATCACCACTGGTGCTGCAGTACTAGTGTGGTGCTGTAGGGGGCAGCACAAGCTCAATGCTGCCTGCCAACTTGGTCCTGCTGGGAGTCAAGCAAACACTCTTGGTCACGGTGACCTCAGTGCCAAAGCCAAACACTTATTTTGAGCTTTTGTTTTTCTCACAACTGTCAATTACACGCCGACAAGGTTTATCAAGGAAACTCTTGCATAACAGTTCTTCGTTAAAGATCTTGCAAACGTAGACCCATCTTAGCTGGAGATGCAACACTATTTGTGTGTGTGTGTGCGTGTGTGTGTGTTTAAGTGGGTGTGACATGAGTGAGTGAGAGAGAAACTGACCAAGAATGGGATGTTGGGATCTTTGTCATATTTGCTGTTGTGGAAGATACACATGTCATTGCCATAAAGATTATCACACACAGCCACACACACACACACAGACACACACACACACACACTCTTATATGAATACACACACACACACTCTCTCTCTTATATGAATACACACACACACACACACACACACACACACACTTATATGAATACACACACACACGTAGAATCAGACTGCTCTCATTTTAGTTCCAGGAACCCAGAACTCATAATTCTTCACCACTCTATTTCTCCATGTTGTTTTCTTTTGTCTCCTCATTCTATGTCCTCCAGTACTTCATGCACACACAGCCGTGCTCAATCACACACTCACTCACACATATACACAGTCTGAAAGACACACACACACACACACACACAGACACACACACTATTCCTCCACCTTCAGACACACTATCCATCCACCTTCATTTAATCTGAACCACCCCTTACTCACTCAAGATCTCCCATGCAGGAACAGACAGACAGATAGGTAAACACACACACACACACACATACACAGAGAGAGATTTGCAATTCATCCAAACTCAGTTCTCCTGACCTACACAGACACACACACATAGACACACCCACACACAAAGAAAGAGAGAGAGAGAACATTCTTCTTGCCA
This sequence comes from Tenualosa ilisha, assembly GCA_015244755.2. Lineage (NCBI taxonomy): Eukaryota > Metazoa > Chordata > Actinopteri > Clupeiformes > Clupeidae > Tenualosa > Tenualosa ilisha. The sequence goes on along the minus strand of PYXC01002775.1, from coordinate 1,390,131 downwards.
AACCCCGATCCAGTGGAGGTCTTCCATTTGAGGACAGACACACATACGCACACACACACACACACACACACACACACACACACACACACACACAGTGAGAGAGAGAGCACATTCCTCTGACCCAGTGCTGA
>PYXC01002775.1:1385000-1387500 GCA_015244755.2 Tenualosa ilisha | reverse complement strand
ATGTAAAGTAACCCATACACTAGTCTGCAGCTCAACAATGATGGACTGTTTCAGGCAAAAACGCTTGTGTGTATGAAAGTGTTTCTCTGTGTGAGTTAGTGTGTGTGTGCTTGCATACATCAGTGTGTGTGTGTGTGTGTCTGTGTGTGTATGTTTGTTTTAGCATGCGCCAGTGTGTTGACCTTAATAAAAAATAAGCAGATAAGACACACAGCCATAAACCTTTGTGAAAATACTGTTCTGTGATGTTATCACTGCAGTTAGACTGTGTCTGAGTTATGTAGTCATGTTTTCATGTTTTGCCAATGCAGCTTTCCTTCTTCACCTTTCTATTTATATGGTGTGTGTTTGTGTGCGCACGTGCTTCTGTGTGTGTGTGTGTGTGTATGTGTGTGTGTGCGCGTGTGTGTATATGGGGGAGCTATTACTAGACAGGCTACACTCACAGAGGAGTTCTGGACGTGTTGTTCATGTCCTCCTGTTTGAGTTTTCTACACTTCGGACCACCTAATCCAGTCAGATATGGGGATCCCTTGTAAACACACACTCGCACGCGTGCGTACACACATACACACACTGATGCACGCACGCACGCACACACACACTCACACACTTCCTTTTGATGTATTAAACTCATATGACTGTTGTGAACACACACACATGCTCTGAGGTGTTATGGTGTGGAAAGCTCATGATTGCAGTGGATCACGAAAGGGCTTTAGATTTGGGGAGAGAAGTGGGGGTAGTGGTCTTACAATGCTCTTCGAGAATTCCACCACAAATTCTTGGACATTTCCTGGAATATTTGACGTCACGAGTTCCTTTTTTTGGTCTTGGCATGATGATGAAAACAAGCATCCTGTCTGGAGGGCAAGGAATGCGACTACAGTGAATGGAAAGTTTTTGGAATGATGATCTCTTTGGGAATGTCGCTGATGTGATTTGGACTATTATGGCTATAGTAATTGTTTCTTGTGGGTTTGGCATACAACTGGCATAGGCAAGCCAGTATGTATTTGCATACACACACACACACATACACACACACACACACACTTACAGACACACACTCATGCATGCACACAGTCTATACAGCTCCATAGGGAATTGTTGGTCCAGCCGTCTAGAAATGCCATTGCATTCAACCGCAACCACACACTATTAATCGCCCAGCACAGAGCACCATCACAGGACACAGGGCCCCTATATTGTATCATTAGCTGATCCCAGAGCTGCCTGAGCTGAGCCCATGCCACACCACAAATGAGCAAAGCAGGGGACATACTGAAGCAGACTGGGACAGACTGAAACACAATCTGGGGCATGGGGTTCGTTTCAGACAGGCAGTATTTGTGTGTATGTGTGTGTGTGTGTGTGTATATGTGGATGTGTGCATGAGAGAGAGTGGTGTGTGTATGTGTGTGTGTGTGTGTATGTATGTGTGTGCAAGAGAAAGAGTGGTGTGTGTATGTGTGTGTGTGTGTGTGTGCGTGTGTATGTATGTGTGCGCAAGAGAGAGAGTGGTGTGTGTGTGTGTGTGTGTGTGTGTGTGTGTGTATGTGTGTGCACGAGAGAGAGAGTGTGTGTGTGTGTGTTGGTGTGTAAGAGAGAGTATTAGAGTGGTTGCTGTTGTGATTACCTTCATGTTCATCATTTTCTTTTTAGGCTTCATTGTCAGTATCACGGCAGAGTTTTGAAGAGTGCATGAAGTATGTAAAGCCCTTACCAGCTAGCGTTAGCTGCCGCCACCATGCGGTCTGTGTTGCACCAAATTTTCTAGTTCTTTTCTGACCTCAAACAACAGGGCTATAAGTTACTTTACCCCAGCCTAATCAGTGATGGTCTGACTGAACCATGGGAGAGGGTGTGTGGTGAGGTTACAGGTGTTTAGAGTATCAGGTCAGGGGGTGGTTAGTGTGTGGGATCAGGTACGGGCCTGAGTTGCCTCAAGGCCATCTTATACTGGAGCAGTGACATGGCGATTTCCTTAGTTTCCCACCCTCTCCTGCTCACTTGTTTCCTCTCTTTCTTCATCCCTCGTTCCCACTCTCCTCTTCTTCTCTACTTCACCTCTCTCCCCCCTCTCTCGCCACTCTCTCTCTCACCCATTCTCTCTCTCTCTCTCTCTCCCACTGGTCCTCTCTTTCTCTCTTCCCCACTGCCTCCCCACCTCTCTCCCCCTCTCTCCCCACTCTCTCTCTCTCCCATTCTCTCTCTTTCTCTCTCTCTCTCTGTCTTTTTGTGTGTAGCCCATATCATAAGGGGCTTATCCCTTACTATGATGAGGTCTGTATGATGAGGTTACATAAGGCTTCTCTGAGGCCCGACGGGCCGGCTAGCTGCATGGGTCCAACCGCTAGGTCACACATCACAGGGGGAGTGCCATTGTCCTGCTATACACTCCCCTGATCTGAGTGTGTGTGTGTGTGTGTGTGTGTGTGTGTGTGGTTCAGTGTTGAGCCCAGATTAGCGGGTCTTGTGTTTGCAGTCAGAACTTGAG
>PYXC01002775.1:1362500-1370000 GCA_015244755.2 Tenualosa ilisha | reverse complement strand
TATTAAAATAATTTATTTTGCTGTTTACGGTCAAGCACTGGTTAATCTTACTCTATTTCTTTTCCAGCATTCCTTTCTATTTCTTTTCCTATGTTCCAAATGCGTCTCCATCTAGCCTGCTAACTTTATAATCTCATCAGCACTTTGGAAATGGAGCGAAGTGGTGCCACTGTGCCTGCTGCCCGTTAGCGTGTGTTAAGCATCGTTCACGCAGACGGCGATTTGTTTGTCGCCTTTCGCCGTGATGGTTGAGATTAATTTAAGTTTGTTGCGAGGTTTCACACCGTCAGTGGTTATTTCACCTGTAACTGATGAATTACAGTCGCATTATGTGGCCACTTAGTTGATATGTACATGAGCTTTAGAGAGAGAGTTCCAGGACAGAGTGGCTCTTTTCAGGTGTGTGTGTGTGCGTGTGTGTGTGTGTGTGTGTGTGTGTGTGTTGTGTTTGGTTTAGAAAACAAAAGCATCCTGTAGATTTGGTAGGGTATACAGAAGGCAAGGCACACTATGGAACGTTGCTGTTTGTCCTGTCCTGTTGCTGAGTGGTTCATCTGGGTTTTTTTTGTCAAACAGACATTCAAATAAATCAAAACTAGCAGTGTTCATTCAAATTTACATGTGACTCATTAGGTGGTGACATGTTTTGGGCCTCTCTGAGGATCTGGTGGGGGATGCTGCGTCGCTAAGCTGATGCGTGCATTGTAGCTATGCAATTAACAGAGTGGGTGTGCCATTATTGTTTTTTTAGCGAAGCGAATCAACAAACAGCCGGGGCAATTATTTCAATACTCTCACACAGCTATAATGTGGTCCAATAGGGGGAATCGTTGGTGGGTGTTGGGGGATTGTTAATGTTAGCACAGGGGGTGGCGTGATTTATGCTGTATTGTGTCATGTGCCTGTACATGTGCACACACACACACACACACACACCACACACACAAACACACACACACTAAGCTCACAAGTGATAGCGTCAGATATTATTGTTATCGTCAAGGCGTGCGGTGGTGTCAGGCAAGTGTAGGTGTGTGGGTGCAGCCATTAGCTGACTAAAAGGACGGGTCAAAGGAACTGGCTCCAACATGTTTTTATGTGGGTTTTTTTGGCTATTTCATAAAATTGTCTAGTTTAACTTTGTGTGTGTGTATGTGTGTGTGCATCTATGTGTGCGCATGTGTGTTTGTGTGTGTGTGTGTATGATTATGGTTACATAATTGTGAGTGAGTGTGCGTGTTTCTCTTGGCTGTCTAGAAATAAACCCTTTTATTTTCATTCACAAGTTAACATTTCAACCCAGTTTCACAGTCAGTAAAAAGGACACTGGGTCTTATAGCTGTGATCAGTGCCACCATCTACTGAAGAATGCTAACGTGAACAACTAATGAAATGTGATCTACTAGTGAAATTGAAAGAGGGTGGGGAGGGACATGGGAGGCTTTGCAGCGTAGGTGTGTGTAAGACATTGTGGACAGGTGAGGGTTATAAAGTCTTTCAGAGGCATGGGTGAGGGCAGGGTGAGTGATGGCTGTGTGTGTGTGTGTGTGTGTGTGCATAGGTGTGACTCATGCCTGACTCAAGTCAGAGTGAATAGTGTAGGGGGCAAGTCTGACAGGTTGACAGTCTTGAGGGTGGTTGCAGGGCATGTGCTTACCTGATTCAGCATAAACATGCGTGAGAGCGCGAGTGTGTGTGTGTGTGTGTGTGTGTGTGTGTGTGTAAGTGAGTGTCTTGACTCGTCACAATGCTGCATATGAAATCCATTGCCTGAGGCCACTGATTCCGGGATGTGATGGCTGACTACCACATTAGCACCAGATTATCTGTGTTATTACGATATTAGATATAAGATATTAGGAATTGCTAATGAAAAGGTTTTCTGAAGGATATTCCCAGTCTTGTTCTTGAATTTCCAGGGTTTTTCAAGTTCATTCCAGGTCTTATCCCTGTAGGGTATTGGTCCAGGTCCAGGTCTTGTTCTTGTTGTTGCTATGACCTGTTTGTTGGTGTGGTTATTTGCTCCAGGCCAAGCTAAAGACTTTGCCAACTGATTAGTGCAGCTGCTAACTGCTCCTATAGCCTCCTCTTTATTTAGCCTGGTGTACCAAACGCTTTCACCTCCTTTCACTTTGTGCAGAGTGTCTGGGATCCTTCAATTAGTGTTTGTTTGCTGCCTCATGGGCTGATACTTTCTGACAGTGAACTTTAAAACTATTGGGCATGCCTTCAACCATTCACTTCAAACAGCTCGTGGTTCGCTACCGGCCGTGACAGCGCTTTCAGCCCTCTCACTGAGGACATCACCTTTCCTCTGTTCGCTGATTGGTCAGCCAAAAAATTGCCAAAGCAAACCTAAGCCTTTAGAGAGATCACTGACGCAGACACTTTTGTCCAACACATTTTTCATTATATTGGAACCAAGGACTTAAGAAAACAGACCAGAAATAAATGTAATAATAATAATAATGGTAATGATAATGATAATAAATTATATATTAATAAGTTATTGTCAGGGGGATATTCTGCCCCCTCTTTCTCCTGGAGCATCCTAAGAAGGCCCTTTTTCCCAGGGCATAAGGATTTGTATGCTTAGCTTCAGCCGATTAGCAAGGCACTTCCTCGTCGCCATTTTTCAGAAATCGCATCATTTTGCATCATTTCCGGCACCATTTTCCCTGTGCTGATGGGTGGGCTCCCCCCTTTCAGCTCATGGATGAGTTTATTGTTGTGCACGAGCTCCCTTGTGTGTGTACGTTATTTTTCCCCAGCAAGAATGTCCAATGCCCATCCATGACATAGCTTTGTGCCGCCTTTACTTCCATTAGTAACATGGGATCTAATTGGCTAAATGAAATGATGCCAGAAATGAGCCCCATGAAACTCTGAAACTGTAAATTTTGTTTGGTTTTGTCTGAGTTCACTAGCCTAGCATTTCCCATTGAAATGAATGGAGGCGGGACTTCCTCACTTTCTCCACTTCTTATAATACCTTATAATGGTTTTTCCAGCACCCTCTAAGAATGAAGAGCTAGCAGAGCGTGAGTAGATATTAACTGAATGTTATTAAAACTGCTGCATACAAACAGCTTAGCATCGCTGACTGCACCTTCAAGTCTTAGCCCAGACCAGAAAAAAAAGAGAGAGCAGCATCAGTCAGGGAGAGGAGAAAAAGATGTACATATAAACAGATGTAAAAAAAACATGTTATATGTTACATCATGTACCTTTGAGTCTTCTTGCCGAAAGCTTGTCCAGTCAGCTCTAAACAGATGACTGGGTGTCATGCCCTCAGTTCTCTCAGACTTAGCGTGTGTCATTGTTTATGTTTGGAGTCTGGGCCGAAAGATGACATGGCAACAACATGGCTGGGTGATTTACAAGTGAACACAGTAATTAAGGCACGGCCAGGATGTCGACACTCAGCACTGTTATGAAACTCAATGTGTGACTATGAGGGAGCATGTTTGCACAACTCTGGTGAGTTCAGAGAGAGGAGACACAAAAAGGGTGTGTGTTTATGTGTGTGTGTGTGTGTGTTGCTGAGAGAGTACAGCCTATCAAAAACAAGGTCAAGGGCAGTGACTGGGTCGAAATGGGTCTGGTTCTGCCTGTACAGGACAGTCAAAGCCTGACTGTATCTTTTAACTACGGAAAAGTTTCAGTGCCAAACAGTTTGCCAAACACTTCCAACTGCAGTAATGAGGAGAGACATAGATAGAGAGGCCCAAAGCCAAGTCCAGGACGTGTAGGGCAAGAAAGGGCAAGATTTCTCTGTTAAATTGGGGGTTGGGGGGGCGTTAGAGTATGTTTGCTTTTTGAATGAAGGCATTTGTTTCCTCTGGAACGTGACCCGTACCTGTTTGCAGTTGCATCGGCGCCGGGGGAGAACCAGATTCGGGACGGGAACACTGCGTTCCTCCCACCAGTGGCTGAAGCCGGCAACAACTCTGTTGGCTGGGGCTCGGGCACGCTGACTATTCTCGTAAAAACGCAGCCAGTTCCAGGCTGGGATGGAGCCCTGGTTTTGTTTAGTGAAGGGCTGGGATTTCTCTTTTTCTCTCCTCCCCTCCACTTCTATCTCTTGCCCTTCACCCTCACTCTTGCTCCTTCATTTTCTTCTTTCTCTCCCTGTTTCTCCCTCTCCTTCCCTCTTCACTTCTTTCTCTATCCATCTTTCTTTTTTCTTTCTCTCTCTCTCCCTCTTTCTAGTCTCTCCCTCTCAGTCTCCTTTTTATTCTTTCTCTCTCTCTCTCTTTCTGCCTCTCTCCCTCCTCTCTCTCTCTCCCTTCTTCTCTCTCTTTCTCCCTCTCCCTCCCTCTTTCTCCTTCCCTCCATCCCTCCCTCTCTCTCTCTCTCTCTCTCTCTCACTCCTCTCCTCTACTCTGAGTCATCGGCGTTCTTATTCCCACCATCCCCGGCCTCCTCCTCCTCCACCTCCTGGGTCTCCACCCTGACCCTTCTGCCTCGGCTCACTCATCTGTTTACTGTTGGGTTTCCGCGGAAACACCATCAAAGGCCACACTGGTTTATTCTTGTTTTTTACTAAAGGAGACTCTGGGAGCGGAATTTACTGTCTCCTGGTTCATCCTTTACAATAAAAACAGTGCTTGCAATACAGAGAGAAAGAGAGAGTGTGTGTGTGTGTGTGTGTGTATGTGTGTGTGTTTGTGTGTGGCCTGTGTAAGGTCTAACGTTAGAGTTAAGGCTTTAGGCTGCTTTAAGGCTGTGAGATGGTACTGTCAGGGTAACATTAATGTGGGCCATTGAAGTGTATTAAAGAAAAAGGTTAACAGTCAGAATACACAGATTCTTTAATTTCCTTCGGGATCAATAAAGTAACTCTCTACCTCTACCTCTACCAGAGTATATTGCAAGATGGTGTCTCTGCCACTATGACCATGTAGAATCTGAAAATGTAATAACTCCTGAAAATTTAATTAATGTCTCCTCATAGGTCCCTAGAACATGTAACAAAGCCTTATTATATGATAATTTCTCACTAATGTACAAAAGTGAATTTCCCAATAATGTAATAAATTATGACATTAATGGGAGGTTATTACCTTATCAGGTTTGCCTTAAAGGACAATTTTTTTTTACACTTAAAGCCTTGTTTTCTGATCGTTTATGATGAAATACAAAGATTAAAAACTGAAAAACTGAATTTGTCCTTTAAATTTGAAGAACCTGATCATGTAAAAATGTACTGATATGTACTGATAACTTTGGTCAGTGCTGGTCAGCTGGTAAGTTTGGCAGGACACCAAGTCCAAGTGGTGATAATGTTTAGACGACCTCCCACTGTTGTTCTGCCCATTTTTCATAGTGGGCCAAGCAGTTAGTTGCATAGGCACCCGCTGTTTGTCTACCCTTTCTTGCCATGGGAATCTATGGCAGCCCATAGAGTCGTACATCACCAAGTTTCATCACCTCGCTCTCTCTACCGCCACCAACTGGTCAAACTTGAAGGTACATTCACACAAATTTTGACCCTTAAGTGCAACTCTTGAAAAACTGCTACTGTTGGAATCCTTGGATCAAACTTAGTTTAATATCAAGTTGCATTTCCACCTTCTGTCACGCTCTGGACTGGGGATTGCTTACTCTGGACTGTGCTCTCCAAATGGCCAGCATGGTAAACATGGTAGCCTACCATGTTGTAGGCTAGCCTAGTCAGATGTTCTTCAAATGAGCAGCTGACCTGCTTACTGCCCTGCTTCTGCTTCTGCCCACCCTCCTGCCCTCCATCGACCTACTGATGAGCACACAAGTACACCATATCTTGCCTGGTTTATATCACAGCCCCTGGACTGACTGGCAGTTTTTCGTTTATGTCATTTTCATTTAGGTAATTCATGTACTTACTATATTTTATTATGCATAGGCAATTTTTATTATCCAGGCTAGGCCTGTAGCCCTTTTGAAAACTTATTTACTTCGATTTACCCAATTTTTGCATTATATGTCTCTCATATGTAGTGTTTCATCATCAATGGATGTGTTAGGGCTGTTTGATACAGCTGTGGCCATACACAGTATGTGCCACAGACATTTCATGAAATGGCCACTCGCTGTGGTTTTCAAGTTTACTTGTCTGTGTCTAACCAATCAGCTCAGTAGAGTCAGTGTTGGGGTTGTTGGGGCGTGGTCCCCTTGGGGTAGAGGGGAAAAAAACACAAGAAACAAACTAGAGCAGCATCTACATGCCTGCTGCTTTGCTATAGCAGGGATAATAGAAAAACATGAAAGCCCAATGGACTCCTATGTGTAATGGATGCCAGTTAGCTGTGGTTGTAGAATATTAGTAAAACCTCCTTCCTGATGCCTTAATAGCAAAACAACAGTAGTGATACAGAGAACTGGATGCTTTCACGGCTTTACCACTCGGACCCCAGACATTGGTGGCCAGCTACTACAACATTGGCCAAAGTTATTACAATATCAGTAAATTATGACATTATCTGGTTCTGTATGTGTGTGTGTGGGGAGGGTCAGCTTTTTGATCACTTAAAGGTAGTTTTTGAACAGAAATATTGTAAATTGGAGATGGTTAGTGTACGTGTGTGTGTGTGTGTGTGTGTTTGTGTGTGTGTTTTGGAGAGTGAAAGAGAGGTTAGAGTGTTGGCGTCCAATTAAACAAAACAATTTAAGGGAAGCCCCTATCAATTATAAATCAAGGGGCATAACAGGTCATACTCTACTCATCCCCATGTTGTTATTTGTGTGTGTGTGTGTGTGTGTGTGTGTGTGTGTGTGTGTGTGTGTGTGTGTGTGTGTGTGTGTGTGTGTGTGTGTGTGTGTGTGTGTGTGTGTGCGCGCGCGCTTGCATGTATATATATTAGCTTGTCCATTTTTACCTCAGGATGATTAACACTGAGGATATGTTAATGGCTCATGGCCAGGCAGGGCTACAAAGGAGAAATAGTGAACCCACACTGCAGACTGCTGTATCTCCAGGGCCACACGGGTCTCTCCCCTCTCTCCCCTGAGCTGTTTATTCACTCTTTGCAATGCCGAGCACAGGTGCACAGATGGATTTTGATGCATTTGATTTGATCACCATGACACATCCCAAAAGATTAAATGCAGAGCAGGTCTATTTTTAACTGGGTCTGCTCTCAGAAAATACTAATAGCATACACACACACACACATACACACTCACACACACACATACACACACACATACACTTGGAAAACAAAGAATACTGTGTAATTGCTTCCAGGTAAAAAGATCTATTATTTCTCTGCATTAATTCACTGTGAGTTCACCTGAGCTCCAAGCAGACTAGGGTGATCACATGGAAACAGTGGACACACAAATACACGGTATGTGTGTGTCTTTGTTTGAGTGTGTGTGTATGTGTGTGTGTGTGTGTGTTTTGGAGAAAGAGAGTCAAAGAGAGAGGAAGTGTTAGTGTCCAATTTAACAAAACAATTTAAGCAAAGCCTATCAAATAAGAAGAAAGAGGCCTAACAGGTCAGGTCACACTGTACT
>PYXC01002775.1:1355000-1357500 GCA_015244755.2 Tenualosa ilisha | reverse complement strand
ACCTCATTGAGCAGTGAGTCATAGCAGTGTCTAGAAAAGCGGGGAGGTTGACAAATTTGGCTGTATTTTCACAAAGACTCAAACTACCGGCAGTATTTTCACAAAGACATAAACCATTATGGGCTATGCTGAAATAAGCACATTTAGGAATCATTACAACATCATATCATGTACCATCAAGTACAAACTGGTTGCCCAAGGCTGATGTTACATCAGTACTTTAATGAAGGTGACTAATATTTAAGTGATTCAGATGGTTCTTTTTCTTGAGTGAAAGATGAGCCAATGTCCCATTAAAGTAGTCGTAAAACATCACATATTTTGAGTATTCTGCCTCTGCACAGTAGCAAGTAGGAAGAGAAATAAAGTGGAGAATAGGTTGGCCCAATTCTTTTAATTCAAATGCCGCCTGAGCATCTTTTGTCAATTTCCTCAATGTGAGGTAAATGCTTTGTCCTACATCTCCACCCAAAGCAGAAAGCCAGATCTAGCATTCAGGAGGACACACAGCAGAGACTGCCAACAACTTCATCATGGAAAAAAAAAAACCCTCACAAATGGGCAGAAACACCAAATTCATTTGTTTGAGAGAAGATTTGCAAACTTGGAGCCTTGCCGTGTTTCCACATAATGAATGCATATACACTCTCAGTATTTATGGCAGAGTGGCAGAGAGCTGTCAGACATTTCAGTGTCTTTATAAGCAGTTAGAGCCAATAGTGAGTAGTAAAGGGGTCTATCTAGTGTTGTTTTAGTTGCTGTCTGATGTCTGTGTGTCACAGTCTCTGAGTCATATGTGACATATTACCCAGAGTTCCATTGCCCGTGTGTCTCGATTTCCTCAGGTGAGCAGACCGCACCCTAGCGACCATCCTCTTCTGTTTCTCTTCCTGGTGGGCGGAGTCACACCATCGGAGCTCCGCCTTATCCGTGACACAGTCTCCACCCACAGGCCGGGCACTCAGGTGAGAATAAAGCCTTGGGATTTCACTGTTTGTTTGGTTATTTGGTCCTCCGGTGTTGTTATTACTTAACGGCTAATGCTTACTTAATATGCATTACTTAAGTAACAAACAATGCTATGTCCATTTCAAGTATGTGCTTGTTATCGCATGCTATTACCCTTGATCCTAATCCCCAGCCATTACCTAACACCCAAGAACATTTTGCAACATTTTCTAATTGTTTAACTTGCATTATAGTAGAGAATTGGGTAAGTATGCAGTGCCTGAAGACAGAGAGCACATCAATTAAGTTTAACAGGCTAAACACAGAAAGCATTTTCACCCACTTTCAGCTTTCCAGACTTGTTTCTGGGGAAGGTTGTTTCCATGAAGTCCCCTGCTGCACTGGCCAGTGTGTCTTTATTAGAAATCCCCTTTTGCATTAGTAAAAGCCAGTCATACTTCAGTACACTTAATGTGGGCTCACTCAGTGGGTAGCTAGGCCCCACTGGAGGTGTGTGTCTGTGTGTGTGTGTGTGTGTGTATGTGTGTGTGTGTTTTATGTGCTGACATAAGAGTGAGTGTGGTTGGACAAAACCATGATTTCTTGGCCGACAAAAAGCAGCTAAATGTGTGTGTGGAATCTCATGCAAGTCCTGCAATGACGGCGCGTTTGGCCTACTTAAGCCACTCATGAAGTTGACTTTTTTGGGTCACCCGTCACTTAAATCAAACGACATTTGACCCATGCACCGTTTCCTGCTTTTCAAATCCATTTCATTCACACCTCGTCAACGGCACAAACGGTCACCTGTCTGCGGGCTGTATTGATTCAGCTGACGGCTCCAAAATCATATATATACATGCATATACAACTTCACATTTAATACGGCTGCCGCCCTGGCTACCACCACACACACACACCAGACACACACACACACACAGAGCCCATCACAGAGAACTGACTGACACTTTTCCAGCCTCATTTCCCCAGGCGCACCTTCGCCGTCATGCTGGCCGTCCGAGAGTTTTTCATTTGGATTGTCTGATAGGTAGCTACGTCTGGTCACTACAGGCCATTGGGGGGCCGTGAGGGGAGTTGTATAAGTCCTCTATTCCCTGGGTGATCAGTGCTTCTAGCCACCATGCCCGCAGAGACAGAGAGAGAGGAGAGAAGAGAGCGACAGAGAGAGAGAGGGAGAGACGGCGCCCCAGAGACATTTTACATCTGTGTCACACCATGATGTACGTCCGTCCACCTGTCTGGAGATGGGTTGTCATGAAGCAATTAGGTTGTTTTGTCCTGTCGCTGAGGCCTTGTGGCACCTATGAGAAGATGGAAATATCACACACACACACACACACGCAAACACACTCATTCAGTCACTCACAGATGCCACACTGACCTACATTTTTATGTAAGTGCGACCTCTCTAGGGGCTTTGCAAACCACTCAGGCACTCACTAACATATCTGGGCTTTTGTTTGTGAATCTATATGTGTGTGTGTGCTAGAATGGGGCCGAGGGCCTCATACTTGTGTGAGGGCACACACAT
>PYXC01002775.1:1302500-1352500 GCA_015244755.2 Tenualosa ilisha | reverse complement strand
CTTTCTCTCTCCCTCTCTCTCTCTCTCTCTCTCCTCATTCCCTCTCTCTCTCCTATCACCGCCCATCCCTCTCTCCTCTTTCTCTCCCCCTTTTCTCTCACTCTCTCTCTCTCTCTCTCCCCCTCTCCTTCTCTTTCTCTCTCCCTCTCTCTCTCTTTCTCTGGCTCTTCTTGTGGCCACTGAGCTGGGAGCCGTTCCCTGTCATTGGGGCCGCCAGTCCAGTGTGGTGCTTCTGCCCTGCTGTCCCACGTCATAGCCATAAATCTGCCCACGACTCCCACACCACAGTCAGGCTGTACACACAGGTCTTTACACACACATGCATTTTATGTGCTCATGGTTCCTTACACCCACACAAATCCCTGTGATTATGCACACACACACACGCACATACACATGCACATGCACACACGCACACCCACACACACACACACATACTTATATATCATGTACATATACATCACAGCACACCTTTTCATACTCACACACACAGATACACACACACACTTACATTCTCATACACTCTCACCTACACATGAGCACATCACACACTCACACACACACACACACCCACACAAGAACACAGACACACTTAGTCCGATTCGTGACATGGAGGAGGAAGACTGGCCTTCAGCTAAGCGGCTAAGCCCCACATCTTCATGAGGAGGACTCTGACTAAGGCTGCGTGCGGACAGAGTCTGACCATACAGGGTCTGATAGAGGCACATCTTCATTCCAGAATGAAGCAGAACAAGTAAGTTAGATAGCCGTTGGGAAATGAACAGAAAGTAATCAACAACACCAATGGATTAGTGCAAACCATTTCCTGCTTGACATGATGGTTTTGTTTTGTTTTGTTTTGTTTTGTTTTGTTTGTTTTTTTGTTTGTTTGTTTGTTTTGTTTTGTTTTAGTTTATTTTCTTTTTATCCTGATTATTGTTTGAGTCCTTCTCTAATTGCTGTCCTTATTCCAAACGAACTCTGGGCTTGTGGTTTCAATTTTGTTTAGAATTTCTGTATTGGTTATGGTACAATAATAAACAGAAACAACATGTTAAGTTCACAAGGTGTTAAGAGTGGTGATATTGAAGCATTTATAACACGTTTAATGGTGAGCAAGTGTAACTACTAACACAGATACACACACACACACACACACACACATGTGCACACATTTAAAGATGCAGACACAGACATACGGTACATGGGAACCTCTACACAAGTAGCTTTTAAAAATCCAGTCCCGTACAAACATGCCATCTGAGAAGCCATCCAGATCTACACGCACACAAACACAAACACACACACGGCCCCAGAGTGAGAGCACACACTCTCACACATGCATATGGAGGTATGTGACAGCCTGCTCAACCATCTTGAGTGAGAACACGTGAGGTTACGTCCACTCTCTAAAAGCATCACACCAGATTGGCTCTTATCTGCTATGAAGTGAGAATTCACAAATCCTGCTCACACGGTCTGCCATTCTACACACACACATACACACACATACACACATGTACACAGACACCAGCACTGATGGATCACGTTGCCTATCATGTGTATCTCTCTATTCAATCGTCCTCTACCCCCCTCCCCCCTTCTTTCTCTCTCTCTCTCTCTCTCTCTCTCTCTGTCTCTCTCTCTTTCTTCTTTCTGTTTAGGTTCTGAATCCTCTCTATACTGCCCCTCCTCTTCCATTCTCACTTTCAGGGTAGCAATCTGTCCCTCACACATCCTGTGAAGAATAGGATGACGAAAGTCAAGTGAAGATGCAGAGCGAGAGAGAGAGACAGAGATAAAGAAATGGTTCAGAGTGCCTTTGCTGCTGTTAGTCTTGCACATGGTGTCTGCTGGAGTCTGTAATTGAGATGCCCGCAGTCTGATCACACACACACACACACACACACAGTCTCTAATCTAAACATATGGAGGTTACACATGCACACTGGCCCTAACATTAACATGCTATTATTTGCCCATACTATATGTTACTATATTTTACCTAAACTGCTAATGTCTGTAAATTATAGACATGCACACTGTAAGCACATACTCTTAAGTGTGTGTGTGTGTGTGTGTGTGTGTGTGTGTGTGGTGTGGTGTGTGTGGGTGTGTGTGTGTGTGTGGTGTGTGTGTGTGTGTGTGTGTGTGAAAGAGAGAGAGAATGTAGATGTTGGCGTTTCACGTTGCGGAGGAGCATGATCAGCCCAGCATGGGTTAGCGCAGCAAGAGAGCTCTAAGAAACAGGCATTGACAAACACACACTCGTACAGCTTACTTATTGGCAACATGCATTGTTCTCTCTCAAACACACCAACACACCCTCTCTCACTCTACAATGCCTGTGAATACATACACACACTTGCACTCATTAACAGACACACAAACTCACACACACACACACACACACACACATTAACAGACAAGGCAAGTGGATCTGGTTGTGCAGACGCCTGCATCTGTCTAAACACACTTAACTCTGCCAGGGGCGTCAGCATATTAGGACTCCCAGATTGCCTGACTCAGGGATGGCCTGTTGCTCCAAGTCTCCGCCAGAAAGGACCATAAACTCCCCCAATTAGTGAACAAAACACCCACACCTTATGCTGACAGGCAACAATGCCTACAGCTGTGATTATTATTTGGATGGCTGGCTCATGATTCTAATCGTAATTTGTGTATAATTAGTTAAGTTTGTTCCTGCGGTTTATTTAATAGTGCTGAATAGACCTGAGTTGCTCTTTCTGTTTTAGGAGTGGCTATATATGGTTGCCTTGTAAGTTGCACTTAAAGTGCATGCAACGTGTGTATTAAGATGTTTATTCTTGCAGTGAAAGCACCTTCAGAGAGTTTGGGCTTTGGCTTGCTTAGACACCCTGGTCCATAATTCAGTTAATATGTATTTACACAGACTGTACTGAAGCTGTTGTTTATGCTTCCTTGCCAACAGTGTAAATTTACAAGTAGGTACAAGTCTGTGTGAATGTTTGTGTCATAGAGAGATGGGGGTGGTGGGTATCTGTGTTTGTGTGAAAGTTGCCCTGTTTGTCGAAAGTTAGAGATCATATCCGAAACACGAAGAAGGAGAAGAAACTGATAAATACATTTCAAGTTGTTTTATTTTTCAAACACAAAAATTGTGGACAAGTATAAATAAATAAAATCAATATTTAGCCCTTTGGCTTTTTTTTTATTATTATTATTCATCTGTATAAAGTGCTTCAAAAAGAAATACTGTCCCTTAACACCCACCCCCCCCCCCCCCTCCATCAAGCATCTGGCATTTCATCTCACAAACTTAGAGTGATGCATCACACGTGATTGTACTGAACAGAAATTATTTGCTGTGACCATTCAAACCAAGTGACCGTGACACACACACGCACATTGTTGGACTTCACAAAAAAGTCCCTTGCTTCTCCAGCAGCTCATCAAATGGGCTTGTTTCATGGACACAATCAGAGGCTGGAATTAATAAAGGCAAAAAAAGAAAAAGTGGCATTTGTGCCACTGAAAGACATCTAAAAATACTCTCAGCCGAGTCCTTGAGAGCAACTGTTGCCAGGAGAAGATGTTTGAGTTTTCAGACTGGTGCACTCTGTGTGTGTGTGTGTGTGTGTCTGTGCACAAGTGTCTGTGGCAATTTTTAATCAGTCTCAGACAGTCTTCCTCAGCCATTTCATACTAAGGCTTTTTGGACACTACATCTCCCCTGATTCTGCTGTTTAGTAGACACAGAATTTAGAGTTTGTAATTTAAACGCAGTCAGTCCACAAGCATAAATGAAGTTCAGAGTTTCATACATCTGATCTCTGCATCTTGGGCTGGCTTTATGCCTCTCCCGCAATGAGCTGGGTTCAGCAGTTGCCGCGTAGAGTCGCTGTCTCCACAGTAAGGCAAATGGCTCTGCGCTCGAGACGTTCAAGGGTTCACCAAAACCCCCTGTGAGGAGGGTGCAGACCAAAGGTGTGCATTCCACTTTGCTTGTCTCTCGGCTTCACCTTGTCTTCACCTCTTCTTCTTTCCAGGGCAGCCTTCAGCCACTCCCTTCATCCTTCTCGTCATCCGTAGCTTTGTCTCTCTGTCTTGTCTTTCTCTGTCGTTCACACGGAGGTGACTGTGCGCACCTTGGCCGACAAGGCCTGCTTGAAGCGCCTCTTCAGGTCCTGCATGTTAGGGGACTTAGGCCGGGGGATGAGGGGCGAGCGACGCTTCTCGACCCGCCGGAGGTGGCAGCACCAGCGCCGGCTGTGGGGAGGGCACCGGCAGCAGAGGCGGGCTGCTTGGCGAAGTCACGGCATAGCCGGTGGAAGGCGCCGTGCACCTGGCTGTAGTCCTCGCTGGCCGACACCTCATAGAAGCTGCAGCCCAGTGTGGAGGCTAGAATGGGCCCCTGCTGGGAATCCACCCGCCTCACGTGCAGCAGGTCTGCCTTGTTGGCCAGCAGGATGACGGGTGGCAGGCTGGCCCGATCGGCATGGGCACGCGCCACGAGCTGGTGGAGCGAACTAATGAGATCGAAGCTACGCTGGTCAGTGACTGAATAAACCAGGACGATGGCATCAGCCCACTGAATGGAGCAAAGCACGTGGTCAGTGCAACCTGGACCATTTGCTGTGACCTGTAGGACAAGAGAGAGAGATAAGGGTTAAATAGTGTTCATAGTGTTCTCTTTTTAATCTGCAAACAAAACAGTTACACTGGCATGCACTTCAGTGACTGGAAACCATCTGAAAAATCATCTCAGCTAAGCACACCTAACCCAGCGACTTTAATTCAAACCAAGAGCCTATCAAATATCTGGAGTTGTTATGCAACATGTCTGGGAGCCAAGGGAGGAAAAGTGACTAAAAGAAGCGCGTTTTTTAAGGTTACGACCTATAGCATTACGCCCGTGCACCCGCCTCCCCTGAGATGGCTGTAATGTGAAGGAGTATAGGCTGATTGAGTTGGCTCAAGCGCTAGACGTATCGTTTGCCCCTGGCTCGGGTTGCTGCTATACCGAACAGGGAAATTAGCCGGCCAGACTAACGGACTCTTTTACTCAAGTCAGAGAGAAGGGTGGTTGGGGGGGGGGTTGACTGACGCTTCGCGGTTTTGGACTACTGCCCAGACGAGAAAATTAACCTCGCGCACTTATCTTGGCTCCAAATTCTTTAGACTATGAGACTGTTGAAGGGAAAGCCACCACTGACCGATTTGATCTTAATTAAATCAATTTTCCTCTCTAATTCGCAAAACCGCTTTACAATTACGGGCTAGTGTAATTAAAAAGATACCGCGTAAGAGAAGCGGCCCCATCGTGTCATTTTTTTCACAGTAGAGTGGATAATTGCCCCAAATCCGAGCCAAACATCAAATACTGACTTGCTTTATTGGTTTAACTTTAAAAGACATAAATGAATGCATTGCACCACGTGAAACCAGCTAATTGCCCCGAAGCGTTAAAAAACGAATGAGGATACAAAAGGGTTTGCAGAGACAAAAGGCGATGGTATGCGTCCCTGATCCACAGCTGTTGGGATTGTAACCCGTGGACTAGCCTAATTATCTGAGCGCATAAGCTCTTTAACTTTGTTTCTGAGTAGTTGCATTGCTAGCACAAAAACAGCTAACTTACATGAATGCCTGGTGTGTCCTGAACTTGAATAGCCACTTGCTCATTGTCGATCTGGACATCCCGGGAGTAGAGGTTACCTGTAAGGGACATACGGGTGGTTAGTTAAATGCCACTGTCAACAAACTGTCAACGTGTAATGAGCGATTAATTGTGTGTGTATGTGTGTGTTGTGATATTGTCTTACCTGCATTCCTCTCGTAATCACCGATGAATCTTCTCGTTAGAAATCTCACCACCAGCGCTGCAGAGAACAAGTTATATTGGTCAACGCACTGCCGTTTTTAAGGCTACCAGTTAAAGATCGTGGAATTAGATAGACACGTAGAATGCCGTTTTCTGATTAAGTATTTAAAATGCAGCTAACTGTGACTTACCAGTTTTTCCAACGCCACTTCCACCAATCACTGCTATTTTGATAACCCGACTAGACGGGCACTCTGAAGTTGGGTACTCCGCGATGGTGGACATATTCTGGATGAGACGCATTTTGAGAGTATTTTCCAGTTGGATTCCAAATGCGAAAATATATATCACAATATCCACAAGATCAGTAATTCAGATTAGAGCAGTCCTTGTTTGATACAGACAAGCAGTATATAATCCCGATGCTGTGCTGAAGAGCCGCTGAAGGTCTGTGTTCGTGCTGTAGGAGGCTCAGAAGACGGTCTCTGCGCTTAAACAGTTGCTCAGGGGTATATAAAGCTGTTGGAGCGCTCTTCTCTGATTGGCTAGCACGCTCAGCATACTCCTCAACACTGCCCACTTCGTTTCACGTGTATAATGTGAGTTGAGCCAAACAGAGGGAGGAAGGAAAGGGAGAGGAAGAGCGTGAACGAGAATGCGTTCAACAGGTGGGGCTGGTCAGAAACGTTCGTTTAACTAGAATGGATGTTCGAAATAAAAACCAAGGGATGCGTTCATTTTTTTTTCTGTTTTATACAAACACACAACAGACACTCATGCAAGTAGTGGAAACTGGTTCACGTTCAGATCTTAGATGGCGACATTCAGTAAAGTGTGGGCCAGTTTGTTGTTTTCTTAGGACAGACGATTTCGTTTTACGCAAACCAGTGCGGGGTGCATTTTAAAGCGTCAGTGCTTCTAAGAGGGTATGTCAAGGATTCTGCCACATAAGCATTATCATCTGTCGATTTCTAAGGTCAAGGTTTCTCATCAGCTCGGTAACAAAAACAATGTCGCACCGACCGCAGGACAAACCCACATAAGTAAAATGCAGTTTCACAAAAATGACTGGCTATAACCACTGCCAGCGGCAGTTTTTGGAAATTCATCTTGTGCCATAGACAAAAACAACAGTATGACAGCATAACACCAGCAATCACTTCTCATAGCAAAGTGAATTATTCCAACTTTATTGTAGAGAATCATGGATTGTATAACAATACTTATAATGGTATAATAATGGTATAATCTTGCTTTATCCTATATTTCCCTGGCACACTGTTCTAGTTTTTCCATCTACACAATTTAAGGAATAAGCGATAGTTTTGTGACTATAATGTATGACTTATGACTAATTACAGAGATGAATCCTCAGTGGTGTGCTGGCGCACCGTGTATTAAGTCTAGCGTGTTGACAGTTCTATACAGTGCTGGGTTAATGTCAGAGTGCATGAGGTCTACTGTGCAGTGACAAGCTCCAACATGCCCCAGGTTCTCAGCAGGGGGAGTGGATGCATGTAGACCCCATCCCCGCCCCCCAAACAAACGGGGAGGCCCTTTGAAAACGAAGCCATTATATTTAAATATTTGGATGTCAGACAGATTGCGTAGTCTTCTGAGGAAAGACAGCTCACCAGAGCAAGAAAACACTCTTGTTTCTCAAGGGGTAGTACTGGGGCTGTAGTCTACTTGATATGCCGGTATACGCTGTATAACCACTTAAAAAGTTCTTAGGTTTGCGTATATCGAGTAAAACATAGGCTGCAATACTGACAACGCTGTAAAAGAATTAGCTGTGGCAGCGTCTTAGGCACCCCTTAACAGACAGTATACCCACTACAGCAAACTAGACTACTGCACTGAAAAGTACACACTAATGTCTCTGTTGGCACAGAGAATTACAGACAAAGGTGGGGACATACAGATAAGTAGTATGCATTTTGCTGTGTTATACAGTTTGTGTATGCTTTCATCTCTATGTGTGTGTGTGTGCCTGTGTGTAACACTAGTATAAAGGCTGGGCAAGTGTGTGGCGAGGTGTGTGTTTAATGTCGGCTCGGTGATGTGTCATGGGGCGTTGTCAGGATAGTGGGGGTATTTGCCGGCCTGTGAGGGGATCAGAGTCTTAGCATGTTTTTGCCTTTGTAGTCTCATGGCCTTGCTATGGACAGTTACATCTCTTCCCCCATCTCTCTCTCTTCCTCTTTCTTTCTCTCACCAATCACTCTTTATTTTCCACCCTCGCTCTATTTCTCTCTATATATCCATCTCTTCCTACTTCTCTCTCACTCTCTCTCTTTCTCTCTCTCTCTGCTGGTAGCCTATTGACAGAGAGAGGAGCTTTCTCCTAGTCAGCGGATCAGGCTATAATGATGGCCTGCCTGTGGCGTTACCCAGCGTAACCCACTATTACCCCCTCGTCCCTCACTCTCTCTCTCTCTCTCTCTCTTTCTCTTTCTCTCTCTCTATCTCTCTCTCCCTCTCTGTTTGTCTCTCTGTCTTTGTAGGCTTTTTCTCCATATCTTTCTCTCTCTCTCCTTCTCAGTCTTTCTCTCTCTCTCTCCTGCTCCCTCTCTCTGCCTCTCTCCTTCCTTGGCTGTCTTTCACTGGTGTTCATGTGTCTGACTTCGCTGGTATTTTTGGCAGGCAGTGGTCGTGTGATTACGGTCTGGTATGTATACTTGATAAGGGTCCTGATGACAGGAGACTCCTGCTGAAATATGAAATTAATGGCTCTGCTTCGTCAGCGGATGGGTCCATGCAGGCTACGACACCCCCACCCTCCCCCCACCCTTGTAACCCAGCGACACCTCCACCACCCACTGGCCTTATTTGGCTCAGTTCAACTTCACTTCACCAGTGAATAGAATGTGTGTGTGCATGTGTGTGTGTGTGTGTGTATGCGTACACTTCTCTGTGCCTGTGTTTGTGTTACTTTGTGCCTGTGTGTGTGTGTTTCATGAGGTCCCTCCTGGTGCATCACCACAGAAAACCAAGGCATAACCAGAGGGTCACTAGTGTGTGTTTGTGTGTGTGAGGGAGAGGGAGAGAGTGAGGGACGGACAGTCATATTAAGGATATACTGTTCCCTTTGCAGCACATCATCAATGCAGGGAAATGTGGCTTATTCCAGTCATCACGGTCACTCCAAACAAAGCTCCAAAGTTCGGTCATGTTCCCAATAAACCTACCATATCCTCAATTACTGAATCCAAAGGAAGAACTAGACCCCAGTGGTTATGGTCAAGCCTCAGGAATGTTTGGGCTTAATTATAGTGGGGTAAATTGTTTTGTAGAAAAAAGTATCGGCCAATTAAATAATGTTTTCTGTTCCATTGAAAAAAAAAAGAAAGAAAAGGGAGGCAGTGTAGCCCCGTGTTTTGTTCTAGATCTTTCTCTCATTTTTCTTTTCCTCCTCAGCAGATTGGTTGTCATGAGTAAAATAACGCCTTGGCCCCACAGGTCACTAATGCATAGCGGTGTGAAAGCTTCACCTCTGGCGTGCCACTGACACCGTTCCTGTCACATTTCCACAGCGCTGCCACATGAGCGTCAGACGTTTAGCAGCCCTGTTCCGCTGTGACGCGCCACCGCTAAGTGCTAGCCCACAAGCTTGCCAACAAAAGCTGCAGGTGTGCCCCAACGACGGCGACGTCCGCCTGAGGTGAGAGTTGAGCACATGAGCTGCGACGTCTCAGGAATTTAACATGTCGTTGACGGCCTGTCAATGATTAGTGCAAATGTCTTCACACGTATGTGGCCTCGGCAGTGTGGATGTGAACTGAACTGGAGGCCTCTAATGTGTGCCAAAGAAGAAAGAAGATCAAAAGAAATGTATATTATGTATTTTCTCTCTAACATATTTTTGTTGTTTTAGTGTGTGGATTGGATAACAATCCATATGCGAACAACTGAGATGAGACTTCTTATTTTTCACTTTTGTTGATCACTTAATACCAGGGAGATGGTTATTATGGGTTCTTAAGTCATTGCCAAAAGGTGAGGGTTTTCTTAAGAAAATAAGCAGCATTTGTAGCATTTGAAACATTTGGGTTTTCTCTGTAGTTCTTTTGGTGGAAGTAAATCACTAAATCAGGGACCAAACTCTACAAATGGTGAAGCAGTAACCAAGATTTTGCTTTTGCGGTGATATGGTAGACAGGAGAGGTATTATAGTTGTGCTGCATCTATTCTTCTCTGAACATGTTTTATTCCTCTGTATGCCGATTTATTCTGTTATGAGCTTGTTTGTGGGTTTAAGTGTTATTATCACGTGCATAGAAATACTAAATGTAAATCATGAAGGGAAATTGCATTACGAGCTTTACAATGAAGTCAAATATCTTGAGCGGCTGTCTTTGTTTAACATAAATTATCTATATAAAATTACTCTTTGAGTGGCATCGGTGACTATTGAGTCACATAATGTGTAGTCATGATTTCAGCTACACTGAATCCCAGTTTAATTGATCACACTGAATTCCAGTTGAATTGAGACATCTATGAGTTGAGATGATTCAAAGTAGTAACTGAGCTTAGTTGAGTAGAAAGTATGAACAAATGATCTTAGTGTCCTTTGAGATGTGTTGTGGATTTGTGCAGGACGGTTGTGTGTATTGGACCAACACAGGACCTGTCTATAGGCGGGTCTGAGGCGCATGAGAAAAGAGGCTGATCGATCTGAGGCCCAGTGAGAATCCACATCAGGCTCAGTCCAGTGTAGGAGAACACACACCACACACACCCCCACACACACACACAGAGCCAGCATGGGAGAGAGGTGTCACTCACACACCCTTTACAATTGAGCAGGGGGTGGACGGGGGCAGGCACAGGGGCTGGGCTTTTGGGGGTGAAAAGGGGTTAATATGGACCTCCCAAGAGGGGCAATCAAGTAGCTGTAGGGGGTATGAGATTGGGGGGGATATTAGATGTAAAGGTGAAGAGAAAGGGAGTGTGTGTGTGTGTGTGTCTAGAGAGAGAGAGAGGGAAGGGAGGAAGGAGGTGTGGGTGTGTATGAGTTGAGTTTCTTAAAAGGATGTCCTTGTTGACACATCACTGAGAGCAGATTTCCCAGGTTGTGGTTGGGGGCAGGTGAGGGGTATCGCTGGAGCCTCTAGGTGACATATCTTGTCACTTGATCACAAACTGTTTCAACCCATTTTCCGCTCAACTTGTGTCACTGCTGACGTATCAAGGGCACAGGGGCTAAATGGTGTGTTAGTCACTGTTTAGAGTGCTTCATCTGATGCAAGTGAGCAGGTGGGGTGTTGATGAAAATGACCCATTGTGGACCCATTTTACGGTCATCGCCCCACTAGAGAGGCTATTCTCCTGTATGTGTATATGTATGTGACGCAAACACAGGTATCCCTAGGCACCCCTGGGTCCTCAGTACTGCAGTAGGGCTGCGATGACAGCATAGTCGGATTCATACTGAGTAAATTTTACTGTGTTTATGATTTCACTGGACTAGCCTGTAGCGAATCCTCAGGGTCAGACTTAGAGACACGTCACCTCTTCAACTCCTCTGCCTTGCCTGGGGGCAATGAAAATGTTATGTAACGCTAATAACATGGAGACATTAGGTAGAGGTGCACAGGGCCCCTTTGCGGCATTCAATATACTGCATGTAGCAACAGCCATGCTTCGGTGCATATGAGTGCACACTTCCAAAAAGAAAGGACAGTTAGTGATGGCAGTGTTTGTGAAACGTTAAACCTCTTTTGTTTTAGGTTTAGGGCATTTTTTTTAATGGAGTGTACCATTGTGCACTGTTCCCTATGGCATGCTTGTAAAAGTCTCTTTTATAAGCAGATAGTTAAGTGACAAACAAAAGCATAGAGATTTTCTGGTTTTCCAAAGCTAAGTCATTTTTCCATGTTCCATGGTCCATGAGTATATGGGTGGACCCAGGCCTATTTTTAGTCAGTAACCATTAGACACCAAAAATGGGGTCCCTCTGTAAAAGCAAACAATTTAAGCTTTTAGAAGGCCTGTCGCCTCAAATACAACATCATGGCAATTAACACTGGAGAGGAGCCCCTCAGACTGAAGTCGCTGATGGTTTTGGAGACTCGGTATGCAGTGAAAATATAGGCCACTTAGTAAAACCAATTCCCTTTGAAGACAGACGCATTGGAAGTATACATTGCAAATGCACTGTAATGCATCAGGGGCTTGTCTGAGCAAAGTCATGTTTACTTGATGGGGCCCTTCTCCTCGGCGTCCATCCGAGGCTTAAAAGGATGTCATTGATAAGGAATCCCATCCCATTGATAAAGAATCCCGTCCCCCCCCCCAAAAAAAAATCCTTGGTTAGATCTATCGGCCTTCTTTGGTTAATCTCTAAGCACAACAATCATCATTAACATTTCCGATTCCCAATGGAAATTCCTGTGGACACTTGTTTTGTTGTTGTTGTTGTTTCACTTTGTTTTTTTGTTTGTTTTCTTTTAGTTGTTTTGTGGTTTTTTTTTTTGCTCCAGCATGCCCTTCACCACAAAGGGAAAAGAGGCTGTTTGCTCCTATTGAGATGTAAACACCCCCAGCACACTGGGCCATCTGCATATCTTTCTGCATGCCAATACATGGGGAAGGGAAAAGATGAATGAAGGTGGAGGTTGTGTGTGTGTGTGTGTGTGTGTGTGTGTGTGTGTGTGTGTGTTTTTGTTTTGGGGGGGGGGGTCTGTTTGAATTACAATACTACCCCTTCTCTCTTTACCATGCACACACCACACACACACACACACACATACACACACACACAGGCAAGACCCCAGGAATGTGCCTAGGGCATGTACAGTGAGGGCTCAGCCATCACTGACCTGCTGGGCCACAAAAACAACATGAAAACTATTTTCAGCAGCAATCCCCGAGATGAGTGTTTGCATTCCTGAACACATCTCAGCCGTGAAATTGGGTAATGGCCTTCTCTTCTCACTTTTCATTAGGACTTCATTTGCCTTGCCACCAGGAAAAATGTGTTGTTGTGTGTGTGTGTGTGTGTGTGTGTGTCTATGTGTGGTGCAACCCACTGGGCCAAGCAATTGTATGATAAGTCTCACACAGGTTTACCCACTTTGACTTTTTGTCAAAAGGTGTGCATTTGCGTGTTTACCAGCCGAGGTTTATGTATATATTTGTATGTGTGTGTGTGTGTGTGTGTGTGTGTGTGTGTGTGTGTGTGTGTGTGTGTGTGTGTGTGTGTATGTGTGTGTGTATGATTGTTCTCTCGTTCTTTGTGTGTGTGTGTGGGTGTGTTGGGAGCCCACTTAAGGTAAGACCAAAGAAGGGATTATCTATTTTCCCCCTGTGTGAAGCTGCTATTTGGCTCTCACTTGTGTGTAGACACCATGCACCAGGTTTCTCACTCTAATGCTTTAAAAATATATATATCCAGACAACCATTTTACCTCCGGCTGGAGACCAATTAGGAAGTAATTTAGAGAAGGCTGCTTCCTTACTCTCTTGACTTGAGTGCAGGTGACACACATAAAAGCAATCTAACCCAAATAGAAAACACAATCACAAATACATTGTTTGTCCAGCAGATGGATAGCACACAAACACTTTTATTTATTTCCTATGTTCTACTTTATGCTGGCACACTCACTGGCTCCACTGCAAGGCATGCACGAGAACATAGTTACTTTTAATGATCAGCAAGCTGTCCAGAGAGTCTCCATTCTCATTCTTCACAAGCAAGGTATTAAGAGAATGTCATAAAGCATCTCACTGCATATGAAGCACAGGTGTGTGTGTGTGTGTGTGTGTGTGTGTGTGTGTGTGTGTGTGGTGTGTGTGTGTGTGTGTGTGTGTGTGTGTATTAATCCCACCATGCATAAACACATAAATAAGAAAAATAGCTCCCTTGATGAATAAGCAATGATTGGACTCCTAATGCTATGCTGTTTCTCATTCTTTCAGAGATGTTAAATGACTTCATTTTGGAGTCCTAGTTGGAGGTCTAGAACTAAATGTTTGAAAAACACCACAGCTTTGCAGGGTATGCCTTTATTTAAACAGTTTTCTCTCTATCTTTTTTCTCTCTCTCTCCCTATGATGGTTTTCTCAGTGCACCCCTGGGCGTTAGTATGTAGCCTATTCTTAAGCCAAATGACTAGGTTGACTTGACAGTGGAAGGAAGCCACCTCTTCTCTCTTTCTCTCTCTCTCTCTCTCTCCCTAGTAATCTAACTCTTTCTGTAATATTCAAACACTTAAAAGTTTATTGAATAAAGGAGTGTTAAGCCTGTGTCTTTCTCTCTGTCCATCCATCTTTCTCTATCTGTCTATCTGTCTCTCCATCTTGCAAAGGGATCATCGTCATCACTGCTCCATACGGGCAGGTGGGCTCAGACACAGTGGGCTGCTATGACTTTTACCTCGCATGCAATTTAGACTTCACACAGGGCGCTATTAGCCACCTCACTGACGCACCAGTGTTTATGATGTGTCCCATGCACCCACTGCTGAGGGCTGTTACACACACACACACTCTCTCTCTCACACACACACACAGATACATATACACAGAAAGAGATAAACACAGGTATACACATAGAGAGACTTACACACACAAACAGTCTCACACAAGCTTTTACAAAAGCACACTCATACTGTCTTTCACCTTTTTCAATTTGTTTTTCTCTTTCACTCTACACTCCTCCTTTCTTTGAGTCTCCATTCATTCCATTTTGTTTTTTTCTTCTCACTCTACACTCCTCCTTTCTTTGAGTCTCCATTCATTCCAGGCACTAATGCCAAATGTGGGAAAAGCCCAGTGCCAGAGTCTGTCTCTCAGGCACAGACAGACACATAATACAAATGCCGACACACAGACACACGCTTGCGCCCAGACGCAAACACACTCTCAGACACAAATTTCAGGCAGGGAGCAGGGAAAGATTTATGTGGCTGGAAACATGTGCCGGAGTATGACGTGCCCCTGAGCTACGTCCGTCTGATGCATATTCCACAAGTGCAGACAGAGAGAGAGAAAGAGAAAGAAAGAAAAGGGAGGGAGAGTTAGAAATCAAGGCAGAGAGTGAATGTGTGTGTGTGTATGTGTTGTGTGTGTGTGTGGGGGGGGGGGGGGGTGTAAATATACACACCTGTGGGTCTGAATACACAGACTTTCAGTTGATTGTGTATGATTTGCAGTGTGTGTGTGTGTGTGTGGTGGTGTAGGGTGGCGGTAGAGCTGGCAAGGGGGTGTAGATAGTTTTGGAGGTATTATAAGAACAGGAAGAGAGAGAGGAAGTCCCTCCCCCATTAATTTCAATGGGAAATGCGAGGCTAGCAAATTCAGCCAAATTGAACTCATTTTTCAGTTTTAAAAATTGCGTTTCATGGGGCTCATTTCCTGGCACCATTTCATTTAGCCAATTACGTCCCATGTTACTAACAGAGGTAAGGATGGCACAAAGCTATGTCATGGATGGGCATTGGACATACTGGGGAAAAATAACGTGCACACACAAGGGAGCTCGTGCACAACAATAAACTTGTGCATGAGCTGAAAGGGGGGAGCCCACCAATCAGCACAGGGAAAATGGTGCCGGAAATGACGCAAAATGATGCGATTTCTGAAAAATGTTGACGAGGAAGTGCCTTGCTAATCGGCTGAAAATAACCAGCCAAATCCTGACCCCCTGGTAGATACAGACTAGAACTGCAACTAATCATTATTTTCATAGTCGATTAATTTTTTTGACTATTTTCTCAGCTAATCAATTATGAAAATAAGTCAACCAGTGTGTCTATGTAAAGTTTAAAACGATCCCAGACTGGTAAGGTATGTTGGCCTTATAAGATCAACGTTGGTGTCGGCTATGTTTAACGTGACTTAAAAACATTCAAAATGTTTTTGTTTTTATGAAAACGTTCAGAAAATCGCTTCATTTGTAGAGCTTGTAAACTGCCATCGTGTTTTACGCCATTTATGTCACAATGGTTTCTGGGTAAAAAGTGAAATCATGTGGTTGGTTTAGACATTATGGTGTAATGAACACAGAGGACAACGCAGGAGCCAGTACGCAAAATATATGTGAAAAGAAAGACTGTCAGAGAAGTGAAGAAAGAGTGGAACAATATCAATGGTGTCTATGCGCTCCAACAGCTTGGACGCAGACCGTTGCAACCCCATGTTTTTACCCAGAAGGCATGAGATGTAAAAAACAATGGCAAATTACAAGTGAAAAGATTTTTTAAAACTTATCATAAAACCAAAAACATCTAGAGTCTTTGTAAGCCGCATTTACATAGCTGACGCCGACATCAATCCAAGAAGGCCGATATAATAATATTACACACACACACACACGCATAACATACACAGAAAAAAAACTCCCATTAAACCCCCCCAGACTCCCACAGACACACACGCACACACAAACACACATATACACACATACACACCCAGACTTGAATAAACGGCTCACGAGAGGGCAGTCAGTGGTGTTAAAAGTTAATGACATTTTCACTGGTCTTTCTCCTGGGTTCTGTGTCACCTGTAAGTGCATCAAATAGTCTTATCTGAAAAAGGCCAGGCCCTGTCTACTTATGTGTACCTCCTTTGTTTGACTTAGCATGTGTGTTTGTGCGCGGTGTGTGTGTGTGTGTGTGTGTGTGTGTGTGCACAGGGGCATCAGTTGGTGCATTGCACTGGCACATGTGTTGATGCATGTGGTTTGTGCATGTGAGCATATGCTGAAACATATGTGAGTGACTGTTCCTCAGCTGTCATAGACAGTCTGGGCTATGTGTTTGCATCTCTCTCTCTCTTCGTCTCTTTCTCTCTGTGTGTGTGTGTGTGTGTGTGTGTGTGTGTGTGCCCCTCTCTGACTTCCTCTCTCTCTCTCTGGCTTCCTCTCTCTCTCTCTGGCTGCACGTGTTTGGTGTTAATTGGTTTTTTGAAGAAGGGAGGCCAGATAAAAGTATTTTCCCTTTCAAACAGGCAGACATAGGAACATGAAAGAACCCCATGTCTTTTGAGGAGACACAACATTGAGTCTGCCACGGATCAAGCCATGAACCACTTTTAGAAGTAAAGAAAAGCAACATACAAAATGTTCAGTCCTTTCATATCAGGTCAAGGAAGAGACCAAGGAAAGAGGACATGATTTTTTTTTATTCATGGAGATTTCATGGACTACCCTCTTTTTTATTTTTTTACTTTACTTTTTATATTTTAGTATATTTTTGTTATACATAGTATATTTTCTTTCAGTTTATCGAGATTTGTTGCTTCTTTTGTATAGTGACCTTAGGGGCATTAAAATATAGTGTCCCTTTGCATTTTTGCAGGAACACTGAACCAAATGTTTCTCCCTTCTGTGAGCTCAACGTGGCATACTAGTGTGTGTGTGTGTGTGTGTGTGTGCGGCGTGATGCTATGATGTGGTGTGAATGAAACATTATTACAGTGATGCAGTCTGAAGCACGTGCAGACAGAGGCTGTCTACAGCAAAGCCCAGCACACATCAAAAAGAGTCATGTGGGTTTGGGTGGAGATGGAGCACAAAAGGGTGTGACCCGGATAGCCGGCAAGCCGACGTGTTTGGGTGGTCTGCACAAGTTCACCAGTACGAGCTGTAATTTGTGTTACTATGTCTCTGTGTGTCATCTTTCATTTCTCTCTCTCTCTGTTTCTTTCTTTCTCTCTCTCTCTCTCTCTCTCTATTCAATGCAGTTTTATTGACATGACAAAATACACATTTTTAATTGCCATAGCTTTTCAGTCTTCTCATTCAGGCTCCCTTTTGCTGTTTAATCTCCCACTAGCCCAGAGTTAAATTCATTTTCACCAACATGTCAGTCTGCAGATGAGCAGATAGCTAATTGAACTACAGTATATGAAACTCATCAAAGTTGGTCAACAAGCAACAAGTTCTCGAATTAGCAAAGTGCTCGAATTAGCTGTCGCTCATGTTCCATGCGGCGATACTGATCACCCTCATCAGTGTTCACTTGAGGTCTGGCACATGGTGTAAAATGATCAAGTTCCAGGTCATTAAACTAGCTTTAATGAACACTATTCCAAATAGCGAATCAGCAGCTAACATTAACACAGTTTCTACGCCCTCACTGGTTAGCGTCAGCTGCTCTTTTGCTATTTAGTCTATGCTGTGCCAAACTTTTCTCATTTTTTCCCACTCTTGAAAAAGAGGCCTATGGGTTGATTTACCCCAGAATATCCCTTTAAAACTTTACGTCTTTGCCTCTCACTCAAATTAAGCCCCTATCTGTGTTTGCACGTGCAGCCTGTGACCTTGAAGTTAGCAGCAGTTTTCTTTTTTTAGCAGCTGACCTCCTGCCCCATTGACGCACACAAGTCAGGATGTAGATTTGTAACACCATTATCTTTAAACACAGCTCACATATTGTAATAACTGACATATATTGTACTGACTGTTTTGTTCCAAGAGCTGTCGCAGATTAGCAGCCGTAATCAGCTAACTAAGAGAGACAGCCACCAAAAAGGTCTCTGAGACTCTTGTATTCTTATGATCATGTCAGAGCCTCTTTCTACTTGGTGAAGATAATCACCTTATTCTCCCCTGTCTTTCGCTCTTGGCAGAGAAAAGCAGTGCAAATGATATTGGGGGTGAAGTCTGAGGTTGTGAATTCAGATTAAGACGACTTCAAAGGTCAGGCTGTTCGTCTCGTCTCCTCGCTGGAGATAAATGACTCCTAATTTCTTCTTCTTCTGACTTGGAGGAGCCTGTAAATTGTGGTAATTAGAGCTCCGGGATAGAGAGAGTAATCACCATCGTCCCAGCACCCAGACCCAGACACCCAGAGGGGGAGCACGGGGTAGGTAAGGTTGTGTGTGTATGTGTGAATGTGTGTGTGTGTGTGTGTTTGTGTGTGTCTGTATGGGGAATGTTGAGAAGAAGCCTGCAGCTACTGCTGCTGCTGCTGGTGGATGGGCTTCAGACGTGGTTTTTCAGCTCATGAAAATGGCAGTGATGGCTGCTGGTGATGGTTAATGCCTCAGTGAAATCTTCATAACTTAAACCATCACCTCCTTTTTTATTGTGCTTTAAACAAATTGTCGTGAAAAAATATTGTGCATCATTTGCTTTTAATGTACAACAATTCACAAATATATTTACATTTATGCATTTAGCAGATATAAAGAGACTTACAAAATAGGATTACATTCAAGCTACAGCACAATGAAAAACTAACACAGAGGGCTCTATTTTAATGATCATATGCGCATTGTCTAAAGTCTGTCGCGCAAGTTGCTTTGGGGGCGTGCCCGACACAATTTGGTATTTTGACGGCGGGAAAAGCAAACATTGCGCCAGGCGCATGGTTCAAAAGGGTTGGTCTTAAAGTACTTTATTAGTCATGGGTGTGTTTTGGGCGTTACATACAATTAACCAATCAGGATTTATACTCTCATTCCCTTTAAAAACCAGCGGCGCATTTTCCATGGTGTGTTGCTATTACGATGGCGAATTTACCCGGAAGACAGGAGCGTTTTTCGATGGAGGAGACCGATCTGCTAGTGCGTGAGGTAAAAGCGCGTGAACAGGTTATCTTCGGGGATGGAAAGAATCCCCCCAAATCTCCACGGGTCAAGGAAGTATGGGAGGATATATCCTCAGTTGTGTCCTCCGCCTTTGGCAAAAAGAGAACATCCGAACAGTGCCGAAAGCGGTACAATGATGTTAGAAGACGGGGGAAACAAAAGCTTTCAACGCAAATTAATAAATATTGTGGTATATGTGATGTACATTTATATTTCATATTTCCAGGGACTCCATAATCTTTTTCTCCACATGAAAAACTTTTGTATAAACCCTGCTGCGCACTCCTGCTGATGAGAGAAGCATGGTGTTCGCGCATTGTGCACGCTTTCAAATCCAAAAGCGCTGTGCGCCCCTAAAATAGCTTTTCAGCAATGCGCAACTGACGACAGACCAGGGTTTTGTTGGTCACTGGCGGATTTAATTTTTGCGTCCTTATAATAGCATCTGGCACGCTTTGCGCCAGACCACACCTCTTCTTTTCGCTGACACACCCATGACGGCGCAGTGTCATCTGCTATCTAGACAACGTGATTTTTTGCCGGAAAAAATGAACGATGTGCTGGCACAGAATAGTAATGACACCATGCGCATGTCGCGAATGCACAGTGCGCCGCGGCATGATAGGGCCCACTGTGTATATTGCTAACATAAAATTTGCAGTATTTTAAGTTAAAAGTGCAATAGTGTAATAAAACTGCAGTATGGAAAGAGATTAAGAGTAAGAGTGTTAAGTGCATTCCTGGTATTTAGAAATTCAAGCCAGGAGATATTCTTGGAAGAGCTGGGTCTTCAAGAGTTTCTTGAAGGTGGAGGATATCTGTTGAACTGGCAGCACTTGGAAGGTTATTCCACCAGCGTGGAACAGCACATGAGAAGAGCCTGGATTGACCTATGCGAGGCCATGCGAGATAACGTACCTTGGAGGAGCGAAGTGGCCGGCGGGTGACATAGCGTTTTAAGAGAGTATTCATGTAGGTGGGAGCAGAACCATCAATCACCCTGTAGGCCAACATCAGTGCTTTGAATTTGATGCGAGCGGCTAAGGGTAGCCAGCGGAGTTCAATGAACATGGGGGTGGCATACGCTCTTTTTGGCTGGTTAAAAACTAGACGTGCAGCTGCATTCTGGATCATCTGCAGCGGTCTCACAGCACAGGCTGGAAGACCTGATAGGAGGGCACTGCAATAGTTAAGGCGAGAGATAACCAGGGTCTGTACCAGAAGCTGGGTTGCATTTACCTATTTGTTCTATTTCCCTGCATTTCCAATTTCATATTATGATTCTATTCATATTTGTATTAATCATCAAATGCAATTCAATCAACTAAATGTGTCATGGCAACAGAAATGTAAAGTAGGCTACATGCTTTATATAAAAACGTGTTTTTTATTGGTCAAGTTTGATGACAACCACCAATTACAAGCTTTCTTTGATGTTTTGATTAGTTTTTATTTGAATTATCAGACACCAGAAATGACACAGATTGCTCCCTGTCACTTCATCTTCCTTTGCCCTAGCTTGTAACAAGTTGCAGATTGGGGTCATTTTCAGTCTTGGGTGATGCAACATGTTTGTTTCCCTGTACAGCAAAGTAATTACTATTTGATGACCATAAAGATGACTGTGACGGGTTGCTGTCAGTGAGAAGGGGACTCCCCAGTGCGCTATGTCAGACACCTAACATCTATGCAAAATTTTGTTGGTTGCCATCAGGGAAGACAAATCTGATAATATCACATCAAATCAAATCAGTTCCCTGACCTGATTCTGTCATCACTAGTTCAATATCTTGATTTGGAACCTGTGGGTCCCCTTTCTCTCTCTCTCTCTCTCTCTGAGTGTGTGTGTGTGTGTGTGTGTGTGTGTGTGCATGTATACTATAGGAACCTCAGTGTTTCTAACAGGCTGATACATCCTGTTTGCAGGTGTGTGTATATAACAAACTAAACATCAAATGTGCCGTATGCTATGCAAGTGAGCTTATGCAGATGAAACAATATGGTTATGGTTTTATGAGCAAATAGACCCAGAACATCATACAAGCAAACCTGATGATACATACATTCAGACGGACATGTGTTTCTGTATGTGTGTAAGACAGGTACACATAGGGGTCAAACACACTGTCTATTCAAGCATGCACTCTCTCACACACATACACACAGTCACGCCACCCACTTGCTTTGCAGCTGGGGCAGTGAATTTCCTGTGGTTTCAATGGCCCGAGGGGGAAGTCTCTCATTCTGTCTACATATCCAAGGTCACATGCTTCACTCTCTGGATTTGCGTGTGTGTCTCCGGCGGAAGGCGTGGGAGAATTCTGATGCTTGTCTATGCTCTGCAGTTGACAGTACGGCCATCGCACACCTGCCGTCAGACAGTTTGGCTGCGTCAATAAGTGCGTAGAAGCCTGTGATATGACAAAGAAAAAGAGCAACCAATTTACACTTGCCCACAAGGAGAGACAGCCACATCAACTGTTTGTTTAAATGGTTTCACTAGGAATGACTCCAGTTGGTTGCCATAGTGATACCTAATAGATTGGAGACAGGATATCAGAAAATGACGGTTGTTTATAAACTAGTGTCTCTCTCATTCTGGTCACTGGAGATATTGTAAATACTTTTCAAACTAGCCATTAGCAAATGAAACTGTGTACCTCCTTAGTCTTATGGTGTTTCTGAATGATGACTCCCAGACCACAGTTCCAGTAGAGCAAAACATAATAAATAATGGGAAAGGGCAATACTGGCACAGACTGCATGTAGCCCCGTTACGGCTTGCAAGACTTTAGTTCAGGCCTCTGATAGAGAAGCTGAGGCAACTCCACTATGCTTCAAAATGACCTGAAGGTAGAATTGGTTAAAAGGAAAAGCTATTACCCTTTGGAGGACGCCCATCCTTCAGATATCTTTGTCTGTGTGTTTGCAGTAACCGACTGTTTAACATGGTTAGAAGGCCGCTTTGCTGTCAGTTTGTTTTGGTTTGGGAGAGAGGCCATCACTTCTCTGTGGTCTTTTCCCACCAGAGTGGACTGTAGCTACAGCTGAGAGCTCTTGAGCTCTGTGTGTCCTCAGAAGACTGCCACAAGCTGATATGCACACACACACACACACACACACGCAAACACGCTCACACGTACACACATAAACAGCAGAAAACACACAAACGCACACACATTTTTCCCTACCTTCTTCATACAGCAGAAAACACACACACACACACACACACCTTTGAAGAGAGACCAAGATGGACAGAATGTTAAACATACACACACGCACACGCACTTCTGAAGAGAGACCAAGATGGACAGAGTGTTAAACACAAGTACAGTACACTTCTGCTGTGCTGGGACAATTAAACCACAAAAGCCAGTTCAGAGAGACAGAGAAAGAAAGAGAGAGAGAGTGGAGAAAAATAAGCAGTAGACAAGATGTCACCCCAGGCAATGCCCTCTTTTAACCACTCCAGAAAGCAGGCAGGCAGAAACAGTCCGTACCCCTTAAGAGTATCCCTGTGTGACGCGGTGGGTGGGGGGAGAGAGGACTGAGGAGAGGTGAGGTGCATCACTGTTCAGTCAAAAACCTGACCTGACCTGAGTGGAGGCTCTATAAAATATGACCCCCTTAAAGAAGGTGGTTGTGGGTACTAGTAAGGAGGAAGAACACATACGGAACGTCGGAACATCCTTAGCAGCAAAGTTCCCCTGTCTGACCTAGGGCCTGATGTATGTGTGAGTGGTGAGTCTTGGTCATAAGCCTTGAGTCTGTAGCACAGCTCAAAGACGCTTGAGTTTACTGCCGGGCCTCTGGTGTACTCCCTCAACTATTGGTGCTGTGCTGGGGAGCTATTTTCTTTGCCAGATGAGTTTAGTGAAGGCTCTGAACTCCCCTGACACTTCCACACCGGCCTACATACAGTAATAACGCACTCACCTACACACACACGCAGCATATAAACAGGCACACACACATATTTCATACATACACAATCACACACACACACACACACACAGACACATCTCTCTTCATGTCTCTCCCTCACATACTGTATCCCTTATCATTACACAACACACACACACACATTTTCTTGTCACAACAGAGCTCCTTCTCCTATGTCATAAAAGTCAATTCACCTCTTGCTCTCTCTTTCTCTGTCTTTCTCTCTCTCCTTCTCTTTCTCTCTCTCTCTCTCTCTCTCACACACACACACTGCCACATACTGTACTTGGTGCATGTCCTCACCACTGGGAGCTTAGCAAAAACCACTAGCACATTAACTTAGCATGAGCGCCATCCTGTCAAACAGTAGGAGAAGGAGACCCAAGGTAAGAGCAGGGGGAAAAAAGAGGGAAAGTGTAAGGATGGAGAGAGAGAGAGAGACTAAATAAATGCTAAACAGAAATAAGAGTTGTGAAGATCTTTTTTAAAAGTAGGCCTTGTATCCGGCGTACGCTCCTTGTGTTAGGGTCTACCTGGCTCTAACCCCCTCCAATAACTGGGTTATACAAACAGAGGAATAAAGTCTCCAGTCATAGGGATACCAAAGCACCAAAGGAAAAAAGTGTGAAAGAAGGTCAGGAGAGAGAGATTGAGAGAGAGAGAAGACAAGAACGTGAGAAAGAGAGAGGTTATGAAAGGAGGAAAAATGATCTTGCAGGAGGGTCAGAGGAGATGTGACAACGGGACAATTCAAATCATGGCATTGTTCACAATCTCTCTTTCATGTATACACACATAAATAAACACACACACACGCCCACACACACAGAAAGAGAGACACTGGCCTAATATGCCATGGCTGATCGATCCTGACTCTGTCCGAGAGGCATCCAAACCCTTGTGCTTGTGCTTGACTTGAGTGATTCGATGCGGGGAAAGTAGGTCACGGTAGTTTGCCAGTAGATCCCAGCCACACAGCTCCATCTCTTCTTACGTGTCTGTGCTGTGCTATCAGCCCAGCTCACGGAGGGACCACTGCTGTGTGTGTGTGTGTGTGTGTGTGTGTGTGTGTGTGTGTGAGAGCGAGAGACAGAGAGCATGTGCGTAAGTGAGTGTGTGTCTGCATGTATGTGTGTGTCAATGTGGGTGTGTGTTATTGTGTGCATGTGTGTGTGTGTGTGTGTGTGTGTGCAAGAAGGAGAGGAGTGTGTGTGTGTGTGTGTGTGTGTGTGTGGTGTGTGTGTGTGTGTGTGTGTGTTTGTGTAGGGTAAGAGTGTGAGACATAAACACAACTTACTCCCCTTCATCAGCCCCCACTCATTTATACACAAACACTCGTCCACCGCTGAGTTCCTCTGTTTACAGAAAGACAAAGGATGTTAGGGAAGAGGTTATGGCAAAAGCAGTTTTTTCAGTTTGTCTCTCACATGCATAAACAAACACACACACACACACACACACACACACAAACACACCTACACACAAGTGAAACTGACAGGGCTGACTTGTGCAAACAACCACCACTTTCAGACATCTTCTCTTTGTAAAGTTAGTGAGAGGTTACAGGAATGGATGTCAGATACACAGTCTGAACTCTGAGGTTTTGAGGTCAGCATTTGTCTCCCATAGGCTCATCTCTCTAAAAACCACACACACACACACACACACAAAAACACACACTTGACTTCTGTGCTGTCTGTATAAGGCCTTAATGTGTCACAGACTCTATTTCACACACATGCAGTTGCCATAATAAGCCATTGTGTCACAGGATGGTTCCACGAGTGTCACGCATGCATCTCCCTGGGTCATATTCATTTCTCTGACACACTGTGGCTCATATCTGTGTGTGTGTGTGTGTGTGTGTGTGTGTGTGTGTATACCACACTGCGCCACTGAACTTACATGCCTCCCTGCCACAGATACACTGTGGCCTTTGTTCTTTGGTTGCCGTGGTAACTTCGCACGTCTCTCAGGTAACAGCAAGTGAGTCTGTGTGGCTAAAAGGTTGACAGAGTGAACTCTCTCTCTCTTTACTCTCCTCTTGCCCCCTCTCTCTCTTTCTGCCCCCCCCCCCCCCCACACACACACACATTCAAATCTGGCTGCCAAGAGCTCATCTTGCCCTTGTGTGTTCCCAGACTGCCTTTTATAGGGCACACTACAATGGATTCCAGATGGGCTTTTAAAGGGGAGAACACTATCCCCATATGCTTGCTCACTACAGCAGAACACATCTACCTGTCCATCCCTGGACACTGAAACATAACGAACCTGTACAGCAATGTGCTTTTCATGCTATGTTGGTGTGGTGACATTCTCTTCCATACCATGAATACCCATGCCAACAAAGGGACTTGTCATTAGCGTGTATCAAACCTGGCTGGCGAGTCACCTGTTGGTTTCCATCAAAACACCCAGGTTTGTTTTCTTAATTGTGTAATTGTCCATGAAATGCAAAGCTAATGACCTCCATCTGCTAAGAAGCCACAGAGGCACTTGAGAGTGACGTCGCCGTCCCTGTTAGGTGAGTCAGCCCTACATAACCAGCCTTGATCAGTGTGGTACTCCTCAAGTGGAACAGGCTTTCGTTTCAATTAAGAGCATCTAATCACTGCAGTTGCTGTAACAATTAGTCCCTGCAACAATTAGTAACTGGACAATTAACCCCTGCAAACACTCTCTCTGCTCTTTCTCTCTCTCTTTCTCTCTGGCCCATCAGCCATGTGCTTCAGGTATGCTGTAATTGTCTGTGCCCAAGGCCTGTGACCTAGAAAACAGACCACTTCAATAAACACACCTGCACTGACCTCTCATTCTCTTCTCTCTTTGTGTGTGTGTGTATGTATGTGTTATGTATTGTGTGTCCTGATGTGTTATACATGTGTGTATATTTATATGTAGACTATATGTACAGTATATGCATGTGAAATCTGGCATAGAGGCTATTCACCAGGTAAGAGCATTTAGTCCTGTCCTGACATTCACAGCACACACTTCCAGACACACACCCACATGCATGCATATTATTGACAGATCTGTCCTATATTGTACAAAAACATTTTCTTCTGTTCTGTCAAGTGGGAAAAGACTAAACCAGATCCTTGTTTAATGCTGTCTATTGAGAGGGAAAGAGAGAGACAAAAAGATGTGCTATGCTATTTAATCAACTGTTCATATTGTGTACTGTGTCCATGACCAAGATGTCAAGTTCTGTTCACATCATGATAGTGACTCCAAATTGATGCAGCACACAATCCCTCTTTCGTTGAACCTTCCAGAAGCTTTTTGAATTGTCACTGCATCTCTGCGTATCAATGAGCAAGAAATGCTTTTTCGTTTTTCTGAACAGGAATGAGAGCGAGCAAACCCGCGAACGAGTTCATGTGCACGTTTTTGTTGTTGGCAGATCTATTCTGATCGCTGAAGCAGTCAGCCAACCGCTGAACACTGCACCACAGGCCCGCCGCCCTCCTGCTGTTAGCCTCGGAACTGAGTCAACCTCCGCTGAATGAATTTTTCAGTCAG
Organism: Tenualosa ilisha; assembly: GCA_015244755.2. NCBI lineage: Eukaryota > Metazoa > Chordata > Actinopteri > Clupeiformes > Clupeidae > Tenualosa > Tenualosa ilisha. The sequence continues at coordinate 1,325,679 of PYXC01002775.1, read as the reverse complement.
GCACTGAGAGGAAATGATACATAATTCAGGCCTTTGTTCCGCAGCGGAGCAGACCTGGAGCAGGAGGGTCACCCCGAAGTCTGGTTTTCAGAGAAACTCAAAGTTTACTTGAACTCTTCAAAGGGTATGGGGAAAAAAGGAAGCACAGAGGCACGTGTGTGTGTCTGTGTGAGAGAGACAGATAGAGAGAGAGTGTGTGTTTATCTGTATCCATGCCTGCATAAGTGTCCAAGGAAGAGGAGGAGAAAATCATTTCTCTACTCATGAAATCCAAACATCGTCCTGACCTGTGTGTGTGAGCGCATGCCAGACAGAGCTAGAGAGATGGAATCAAAACATACACGTGTGTGTGTGTGTGTGTGTTTGTGTTTGTGCACGCACGTACATGTGAAAAGACTAATGCACAAGGTCCTTGTGTGTGTGCAAGCATAATGTGCTCTGTGTGTCTGCGTGTCTGTGTGTGTTTTTGCATGCGTGTACATGTGAAAAACAGAAGGACAAGGTCCAGCTGATATGTGTGTGTGCAAGCATAATGTGCCCTGTGTGTCAGTGTGTGTGTGTGCACGCGCACACATGTTCAAGACACAAGAACACAAGAACAACTCCACACAAGGTTCAGCTGATGTGTATGTGCATGCATAACTGTACTGTGCGTCTGTGTGTCTGAGTGTCTGTCTGTCTGTATGTGTGTGTGTGTGTGTGTGTGTGTGTGTGGTGTGTGTGTGTGTGTGTCTGATTGTATTCCTTGTTTTACGGTAGCAGCCAAGTCATGCAGTGCTGGAGTTGGGTCCTGTGGTTCCACTGCTGCCTTGCCAGAAAATACAGACCAGCCAGATCGCTCCAAACAGATAGAAGAACAGAGTGGTGAGGAGAGGAGAGGACCGGGGCAGCGGCTGAGCACAGCACAGCTCCATCTGAGAGCCATTAGGGACAGTTAAACACACTACCAGACAGCAGTCTGGCCATTGTATCTCTCACTTCCTTACTGTCTCTGTGTCCTCTCTCCCTTTCCTCCCCTCCTCTGAAGCTATCACTTCTCTTTCACTCTGTTTTTCTTCTCTCCAGCCTTTGAATTTCCTTCTTTCTCTTTCTTTCTCTCGCCATTGCTTCCTCACTCTCTAGCCATAGTACCCCCCTCTCTCTCTCCATTCCAGCCACTGTATCTCTCTCTCTCGCTCTCTTTCTTCTCCTCTTCTCTAACCATTGCACCCATCTCCCTCCCTTCTCTTCTCTCCTCCTAATGTTGATCCCTCCCTTCTCATCTCTCTCGCAATTAGTGGTGTGGCCACAGGCCAGACATGGCCACCTCCACCACCACCACCTCTGCAGCAGCAGCAGCGGCAGCATGGCGTCCTGCACAACAACGGACTGTTTGCCCAAACACACCCCTCCTTTCTCTCCACGTTTCCAAGATAACAATCTCCTTCCCTGTCTGGGACTCATTATGGTCTGTCCCAGAAATAAATGTGGGGCCCTGCATTTAACTTTTTTAATAGCCTTTTGTATCTCCTCCAGTCCCTTTTCCTTATCGTGATTTGAAACCACTGTTGTTTCTCCACTTTTAGGATCCACCAGATCTCCCATTGAAATGTGGTGGAAAGTAAACATCTTTCAGAGGGCTCTGCTGTTCTCGGGTCTGCTGTTTTCAGTCTGTGTGAGGTGTTCGCGCTCTAGCCTGTTCTAGCGGATTAGCAGAGGAACTGAATGTCCCTTTCCTGTTTCTCATTTCACTGTACTCGTACATTTGAGGCGAAGAACTTAGGCTTAAGTATGCAGCATTAAAATTATACACCACATGGAAGAGCAGGAGGAGAAAAGAGAAGGAGAGGGAAAGAAAGAGAGGAAAAAAGGAACAAATTCAGCTAGCTGAACAATCAGTGAAATTACTGTTCTCTCTACTAACAAAGGCACAGTGATGTTTTAGAACATCTTGTACCCTGGGAGGCAGAAACAGACCAACAAAGCTCAGCTGTGCTTAATGTTCACCTGCCAATCAACGATAAATAAAAACGTCATGAATAAAAACCTCCACGCTGCGCGGGGCTCGAAGCATGTCTGTCAGCCTTCCCCCAGACAAACCACAGTGGCGCATACCGAAACCCTGGCCGGCACTCTGCATCTTACTTGGCCATTTATCCTGAGCCCTCCTGCTATCCCCCGACCGCAGATTGTCAACACACTGATCACACTGTTGCCATTGTGTCTTCAGATGGCTTTCTCCTTTTCTTCTATTGGTTTTACCCTCTTTACCCTTGAAGTCTGTTATTTACCCTAAGCCATTCTTTTTTCCTCCACATTTCTTTTTTTGTTGCTGTTGATGTTGTTGAGATTGTAATGGACGGGAAGGTAATTGTCAGTGGAATGCTGTGAGAGTATTAAAACAATAGTTGGACTTAACCATGGGGCCCTGGATTGCCCCAGGGTTAACCTCAGGGGGAGTGAGGATTCTTCTGTCCCCTCAAACACCCTACCTTACACATCCGCCCCCCCCCCCCACACACACCCCCCCCCCCCCCCACACCCACCCCGCCCTGAGACCCCTACAAAGCATTCTCACCACTGCGTCTCATTACTGGGGTCTAATTGAAGTTCTGAATGATTGCTAATTACTTGTCTCTGTCCATCACTTGCCGTCCTGTTTTCAGTTTGTAAGCCTATGTACAAAGGGTAACGGATTAAACTTGTTTTGGGTCTCTTGAAGACTGTGGAACCTGTCCCAATCTCTCTGTCTCATACCCATGCACTGTTAAATCCAGTCAAAGCCCTCATCCTAATATAATGTCAGAGCCTTGGAAAAACCCATCCTGAGCAACTGGATTTCACTCTGTAGTAGCTCAATATGGCAACCAGGCCAATTTGCACTTATTTTCCTTTGCTTGAGATGTAGGGCACCAAACAAATATGGGTCTTTACCCCTGACACAATGGAGGTGGGATTAACACCTACAAACCGAAATCAACAACCAACAGATCTACATCTGTTGATCCCACATCAGAGTGGGTTATGATGGCAAGGTATCCAGACCAAGCTCAATCTCAGATTGAAGTAAATAGTAAATGTCCTTTAATTATGATTTCTATTTTAATACAACTCTTTCAGTTATATACATAGTTCATATGCTCTTCTGTTGGTCTTATTCTGAAATCATGGGTATATGACCATACTAAGTGGTTCACAGAGACAGTCTGTGACCTCATGTGTAAGCAATGAGAATGATGCAGAGGCATCATGGGACATTATCACCATGGGGCCCCAGCTTGCAGAGGCTCTTAAGTGACAGCGGGTGGCACTTACCAGGCTGTAATCCTTGTCCACTCTGCAGTCATTACACACACCCCTAAGTGCCAGCATTAGGTTTATTTTAAGGACAAACGCCACTAGACCTGTGACTGACAGGAAGTGTCTGATCCCATCATTTTTGAACAAACTCTTCGGCCTTTCTTTTTTTTAGGTCAGATTTGGACACTGTCAGTAATTGCAGACTTACTTATCTGCTAGTGGATAATGAAAGCCTACAGTGGCTCCATTATGTCAGTTTGACCTCAAAACTTTTTGACTATGTCCACAATGATTGAGTCTGGTACTAGAAGCAAAATGTGAGTGCACGCATCCTCTGATCAACAATGGCTGAATCCCACTGTCCCCCGTCCACACACACACACGTTTAAACCCTGAGCCCCTTAAAATGTGAAAGGGGGTACAAGATTCCTTTCTTAAGCCATTTTTGACTCATTTGAAATCTTCTCAGCCCGATCACTGTCAAAAAAATTCTTAGACATTAAAATAATAAAACATCACATGTGAACAGGAAATAATAAAAACCCATCCAGTCATCCTGAACAGGCTGCAGCTAACAAACAGACAGTGGTGGTTCGATAAAACTTTGAACAATATGACATCATTCTCTGAACATTTAGGCATGGGAGTTGTGAAGTAAGAAGTAGTAAGAAGTCTTTTTTGATTGTGTACCTTTAAATGTTACTTTACTTATACCATCTCTAAGGATTTTATACCCCTTGCATGAATCAACTGTGACTGGTTCATGCCCATTTAGTCTTAGTTTAAGCATTATTTTAAGCCTTAGTGGGACACTGGGAACCAGCTAAAGCAAATTATGTTAAAATGCACATGTAACTGAGCCAAAACAAATCTACAGGCCCTTTCAGGTTAAAATTCTGACTGAATTAGACTAAATGGTATATTACCATGCAAAAGGATTTACATAACAGGCAACGCATCATGGCAGCAGAAGAACCTGGCTAGCTAGTGCTAGTAGCCTGGAAATTGTGGCCTTGAATCCCAGCTGCCACCATTGTGCCCTTGAGGAAGACTTTTATCCTGAAGTTGCTCCAGACTGGCCCTTACCCAACTGCTGGTTGACAAATACAAGTTGCTTTGGATAAAAGCATTGTGTAAATGTTTCAGCTGCTACCATCCACCAAGATGTAAGACTTATGAACCAAAACAAAGACAGCCTACGCCTGTCAGTCTTTGTACACCCCCCGACTCACACACACACACACACTCTATATACTATTCATTTGTTTATTTATTGACTTATTTTTGAGCAAAAACACAACAAAATTACTCATAGTAGTACGAAATGCAATAAAGACAATCTTGAATCTTAAAATCAGTCAGAAAATCAACCAGTTATTAATTGTGCGGTCCTACACCTACCCGCATTGCATTAGTCTTCCCACATTTATTTACAGCAGACAAAAGCAGCAAGTTTAAATATTTATCATCAAATTTCTCTCATAGGCCTCCATACTAATTGTTATTATTGTAAATCACAAATAAATTTCCATCTTCAAGACCTTAGATGTTCCATCATTCACCCAGACCTGCAGAGTAAAAAAATAACCTAATTAAGTTTTTCAATTCAATCTTTACTCTTTTTCTTCAATCTCAATACACAAACACTAACACCAATGTAGTTCAAATACTAGGGATGCTCCATGACTATGGAGCCTCATATCATTAAAAATTACAACAACGTGTTTCTTACGACAGGATCCAAGTTCAGTGGATTGACAACTGAACTGGGTTTTAGCAAGATTCACTCTACCCCCCTTTCATGGCCACTAGTCACACTGGCAGCAACCAGTGGGCAAAGCATAGAAGGGATGAAGACACATATGGCCCATGTATGGAGTCAGTCTAAGGCCACAGCATTGATCGTCTTAGTACCTGTAGTCTGGGCTGAATGCAGGTCTCCATCTGTGCAATGAAAGTCAGGCCACCACACCATTCACCTATGTGCCATGAAGAGACATCGAGATGAGGCACTTCAGACAGTTTAAAAAGAAACCAAATCTGAAAGTTGTATCTTCCGACAGGATCCAAAGCGAGGTGTTAGCCTCCGCTTTAGGTTTTTGAAAGACTTCCTCTACCCCCCTGTGTTAGTCATTTAGGACACAAAAGTCTTAAATGGGCAAATAAGGGGACAGCTTGTATAAAGCCACCTAGAAAGGTTTCTTACCATAAGTCATTTGCACATCAGGATACCTCTTCAAATCAGATGTTGTGCCCCAAACCAGGCTTCCTCTGCTCACTCCATACAGTCCTAAGAAAAGGGCAGGGTGTATAGTAAGTTTCATATGTTGGTTCTGAAAGCAATGTCTACGTGGCACTCTGAGAAGAAACCCCTACCTAAACCAAAGCCAAACGGCATCTCTCCAAACGAAAGGAATTGAAACTAACTTTGTACATTCCTACTATTATTCAGACTGGAGTCTACAAGGCTTAACGTGAGGTCCATGATACAACATTGCACAAAGTTTATTGAAAACTGGGCTAGGAACATGTTTAGACAAACCAAAAAACAAAAATGATCTTCATGGAAGTAACCAGCCCTCAGTAGGCTCACTGTTCAAGCCCAAAAATGGATAGTTCCACAGTGTGACATGTAAATCCCTACAGGTCCAGAGGCAGAGGTAAGGCCCCTGCACCAGGTTTTAAGAAAAAGTCTCTCTATACCTAATGGCCACTACACACATGGGCAGCAACCGATGGGCAAAGCATAAAAGGGATGGTGACGTACACACAGTATGGATGCACTAGATTATTCCAAAGTCACTGCACAAATAGTTTCATTACCTGTATTCTGGTCTCCACCTGCTCAACGAAAGCCAGGCTACCACACCATTCACCTGGGCACCAGAGAGAAAATATCAGACAAAAACAACAAATCTTTTTCAGTTTCCTAAATAGATAAACTTAAAATCTATCAACATTTCAAAAGAGAAGATGTATCTTCCGACAGGATCCAAAGCGAGGTGTTAGCCTCCGCTTTAGGTTTATGAAAGACTTCCTCTACCCCCCTGTGTTAGTCATTTAGGACACAAAAGTCTTAAATGGGCATAAAAGGGGACAAACAAAACAGCTTAGAAATCTCCATTACCTTCCAAGCGACAGGCACATCAGGTCATTGTCTTACTTTCATCCTGCCTTGAGAGGGCTTGCTTGGGCTTCCTCCATAAGTTCTAGATAGGAAGAGAATAAACAGACTTTAATTAAACTGACAGCTGATGGTGCAAGTATACTTCTGCAGACACACGTCTTCAAAAGAAGCTTATTTTATTGGTGTTGCGGACTTGACAACATGTATTATTTGTGATGATTAAAATTGTTATTGTGCACACAATATATACAAAATGCATACTTGATGCCAAATCCAATACCTAAATCCACACTCCAGAGTTGTAGCTGTGCAAAGCAACCATGTGGACTGGCTAATACAGATTGTACCTCCCGACAGGTCCAGGGGCAGAGGTAAGGCCCCTGCCCCAGGTTTTAAGAGAGGGTTTCTCTCTACCCCTCCATCATGGCCACTAGACACACAGACAGCAACCAGTGGGCAAAGCTTAAAGGGGCACAGCATGATTAGACATCAACTGAAACTCACCTGAGCTAAGCAGTAGACACAACAGTCTTCTTCATAGGCCCTGATGTAGGCAGGGCACCAAAGGAAAGCCTACCAGAAAAAAAAAAAAAGACAAACAAAGAAGTGTGTCTTTATTGCATGCAATGTCTGTTTATCCACAAGCAAAGTGCACCCAAATGTTACCTTCTAACTTTACACACACACGTTTCTCATTAGTTTGTTCAAGTTGTTTCTCCCGACAGGATCCAAAGTAAGGTGTTGATAGCCTTTACTTTAGGTTTTTGAGAGAACTATTCTACCCCCCTGTGTTCAACACTTAAGACACTTAACGAGTCTTAAATGAGCAATAAAAGGGGTTGACAGAGGAAACAAAAGGGAACTTAATCAGAACTCACCTTTGCACTTTTTTTTCTGAAAATATGTTCCATTAGTGACCCTCTGGTTCATAACCATCATCCTGACTTCAACCGCTGCCTGTATGAAAAACATGTCATGAAATTAGAACGGTCTACAGACAGACTTGAGATAGTCTATACACGGACTTGGAAATTTTAAAAAGGCGGCCAACTCTTATTTTTCTACTTAACATTTTCTTGCTAACAGCTTCTCTTAGTCGACCAGCCTGATCTTACCCACGTGGGAGCCTCGCCACACCTAGCTACTTAGTTAGCACCGCTATGCTAGTTATTGATCGATTACTGTACAGCAGCCATTAGTTCAATCAAGAACGATTTTCACGCATGCAACCTACTCTTTGGGGATATCCAGATACAAAAGACAAAAAGGCAAGACGTCCAGGCCTTACCACCAAAAATGTAGTAGACGCCTAACCATGCTAGCTAGCGTGCTAGATACTGGAACGTGAACTTTGTCTCCTCAAATGTTTGCAGTAAAATGGTTCATGCAAATGCAAGTAATGAGATAGGACAATAAAAAACGGCAAGACATTTTTGAAAATTAAAATAGTCTGAAAACTCACATTTTAATGGCCTTTACCACGGAGACTCCACGACTCCGTGCTTTCACATGAGTATGCAGCTCTGAGAGACCTGTGGAAGCGGAAGAGCTGCAACACGTGACAGGGAGGGCTATTAAAAGAGAGTGTCTATGGTGGAGACCAAATGGATGAATGACCACTGTCTATATGAATGATGAGTGACTGGAAATAGATAGATAGAATTAGAACAATAGATTCGTTTTAAATTACGTATATTCAAAATACCAATTATTAAACAGGTATAGATGCTAATGGTTTTATATGCCAGCCTACAGCACTCTTGTTGTGACTTCAACTCTTGACTCAGCAGGCTTTATCAAGGGTTTGTTCACATTCATTTGTGAGTATGTTTTTGTCTGCCTGCACATGCCTGTCTGTGTGGGCCCCTCTGTCAGCTGTAGGTTATGAGTAGCTAAGCCTATGTCAATACAGTTTGGGCTTTTTTGTTTTTTAAAGAAATTCACCTCATATTTTCATGAAACAAATAAACTTTCATCTGTCTTTCTTAACAAATATCAAATCATTCCATCTAAGTATTCAGTCATAAAAGCTAAACTATCCCTAAAAAACATTTTTACAAAATCAATTGTAGTTCATTACTTTTAGCAGCAAATAACTAATTTATCTTACCAAGTTTCTATACAAATTTTCCTAACGAAATCATCAACATTAATTTTGCAGTAGCCTTCACTACTCGGGATAACTTTAACAGCGAAGGGGAAGTGAAGAAGAGGTTCCTGATGTACATTTTATTGGTCGCCACTTTAGCAACCGTGGTCCATTTTAGCTGGGATTGGTCTCCCGGCACTGCCTTTCAAACAGGAACTTTTCCTCCAGCTTCTCCGGCATTTTTTCTAGTGAGTGGGCGGGGCATGTGAGGTCCTTACGTCTAGGATGTAATCCAGTGCTAGCAACCTGCCGCTGCTAGCTGCTGATGTTTACTTTAAATACAGCCGCAATTTTCATCAAGGACATTATAATCGCCAGCAAAAATGAACTAACGTAGCCTTCATCACCAAAGACCGCTTTCTCTTTTGTTTTGTGCACGCAGCACATACCAACACATTGGCGTTTCGAACGGCGAGAATTGGCTGGTGTTTAGCCGTGGCATTTGCATCTTTTACAATTGGGATTGCAGCCTGGCCTCTTGCCCGTGCTGCGAAACACATTTTCCACCATTGTCCTTTACTTGAAATCATGTTTATTTCACAACGATGGCTGTGAGGGGGACCCTATAAACTAAATGACTGTCAGAAATATCGCCTCCATTTGTAATATGGTGAGTAATGTTGTCCTTTCAATTGTTAGCTTGCTTTCAACCCCCGGCTGCTGTTTAGCAAACCAAATGATAATGCCCATTAACCAAAGCCAAGTCCACGGCTTCAGATGTTTATCGACAGGAATGTATATGTGAATTGGTGTTGACAGGGAAACCTATAGCACAAAATGTGATGGGGGAACGGCCTGGCAGTGCTTGCCTCAAAATGCATGACCTGCGCACACTGATGTCGCATGCAACATGTAACGTGTGTAACACAGAGATTGCCTGGAAGGTCGTAAGCATCTGTCGTGGTCAAGAGTCAAAGCGTGATGCTGGGGGCAGGAGCATAATCATGATGTCATGCACCGGACGTTTTGACACTGCATAATTGGGTTAAGCTGTCTTCGTAGGGTCACCGGCCTAATGTGTTGGAGACAAGACAAACTTATTGCTCATTACTTCCGCAGTGTTCATTTGCACATAAGACCATACTGCGTCCACGTGCACCTGCAGTGAACATTCGGTGGCGTCTAGTCACGTGTTGGAGAATCAGCTGAGAACGCTAAAGTAGAGTTACATATGACCATGACGTCATATACTACGGAGCCATTCTGTAGTAAAGCCTTTCATGCTGAAAAAGATAGGCCTAATGACCTAGTTGATGTATTAAGTAACAATTAGCACCATTTTTGTTTATGGAAAATCGTAATGGTTGTCTTTTGTGGGAAAGCTTGGTGAAAAGGAAGCTATCATGTTGTGTCTTTAGCATTATCATCCCGAGGCTTATGTCAAAGTAATCATTTCACTGGTGTAGAAGATGGCTGGCCAGTGAGATTGGTACCTTGGTACCAGCTGTGTGTCCCAAAAAATTCACAAAAGGTGTAAACATCATCACTCTTATACTGAGACTAAATTTATTTCAATAGCATCACAAATTGAAGCGAACTAGTAATATATGGACTCTGATTGTATGGAGTAACAAGTGGTTGTTCGAAGGAATATGTCTGTATCATAAATAATGTGGGATATTTTAAGGCCTGAGTCCCTGCCTGTGATTGGCCTGTCTTAATCACAAATATTACAGATCAGTTCAATTATGCGTGTGTGTGTCTTGTCCAAACGTGCAAGACTCCAACCTGGACTGCAAACCTCGTGTGCCAGCGTACATAAGCCAGTGTCCTGCAGGTTTTATGACTCCTTGATGCACAGGTACCATCAGCACTGCAGCTGCAGAGGCTGGTCAGCTGGCCAGGACACGGTTGTACTTACGGCCAGGGCAGGAAATTAGGCCGCTTCGCTGGCTCGGAAGGGTCAATTACTGGGCCATTATTGTGAGTCGGTACGGTATTAATGCAGGGAAGTTAATGAGGCCATCATGAGAGGCTTGGGTGACTGAGTATTGACCATTTCCTTACACACATGTACACACACAGCCCTGCTGCACACCATGCAAGATTGTGTGTGTGTGTGTGTGTGTCTGTCTGTCCATCTGTCCATCTCTCTGTGTGAGTCTATGTATCAGGAAGGTTACCTGTGACATCAGCATGGACTCATTTGTTCAGCAAGGTTATTGCTAAAAAAAAGGCATTGCTGCCTCTAAAGTCATTTTCAGAAGAAGAGTTCTTCGGTTTGCCTCTTTCAGTGTATCAGTGTTCGTCTCCATCTCAATATTTTCCTCTTCTGAGCCTCAGCAGAAGTGGAAGAAACCGAGCCAGCATTCTGGGCTTCAGATATAAAACAAACAAAAAAAAAAAGACTGCTGTCATTTGAGGTCCAAAGCGAGTCATGTATAACATCTTTGATGTTCTCTTTTAGCAGCGACATGACTTTTGTTGAGCTTCGGGAAGTTGGCGGTTTTTGTCATAAGTGGCCTGTCGCTGTCGTCAAAGAATCTGATGAGTATTCAGATCTCAGCGGAGTGGTTGGGGAATGAGGGGAGATGGAAAGAGAGGGAGAGAAGGGGAAAAAAATTGTTCCATTCAGATAGACAGCTTCCTGCCATCAGATGAAGGCAGTGAACAGCTAACTGCTCCGTAACTCCATAATGGAGGGGGAATTTGCTGTCAGCACCTGTCAGCCATCTGACACACAGTCAGCAGTCGTTTTGTTCCCCTTATAAAGACAGCTGTATCGTGTTCGCCAAAATCATTGTGATATTTGAGGCAATCAAGACCACTCTGAGGACACTTTTAATTATTGAAGCGCTTAAACTTCAGTCTCAAGCTTGTGTTCTCTGTCAGGTAATTGTCACATCAGTGTACTCTTTGAGAAGTAATTTCTCTCTCGTTCATCATATTTCTCCAGCAAGGCAATAGATTTGGCTTGTGAATCGACTGGCTGAATCCTTTGATCAAAACTAGTTCACAGAACACGTAATTTTGTTAAAGCTACACAATAGAAAAACTGGGCTTCATTCCACTTGACATCATTTCACACATAAAATGTTTACTGGGATTATATAAATTACTCACAGGGCCTTACATGTTGTTCTAGTAGAGCAGATAATTCAATTCAATTCAATTAGATTTATACAGCACCTTTTACAATAGTATTGTCTTATGGCGCTTTACAGCAAGGAGCACTCAAGAGCAACAGGGGCAAGGAAAAACTCCTGTGTGGTAATTAGTATAGGAAAAAACCTTGGGCAGTTCCGTGCTTTAACAGGCCAGCCTAACTGCCATAACAGTGGCTATCATGATGGACTACAGTTTGTCCATGATTTTAGCTGAGCATCATAATAATTCCAAAAGATTGAATTTTAAATATATATATATTGTATATTATATTATATTATTTGTATGGCAATATGAAGATAAGAATCATTTTTATGATTTTTATGATTATGATTTTTATGTTATTTCATTAATCATTTTTATTATTTCAGTTGGACTTTTTTCATATGGGGTGTTAATGCTGTTTAGGCTTGCTCTTAGCTGATGGGTGCCCTATAAGCATAATGATAAGAGGTGTCACGTTCCTACCTAGAACAACATTAAGCTACATAGTGGTTCCATGCCAGCTGTTCTGGGCACACATTGCTAATATCCAAGGCAGTGGCAGTTGGTGATTTACATAGGAAAAGAGGAAGGTGTACGGAGGAGGTGGATGTGATAGAGCTAAATGAAGGCAGAGTTATAGGGATCGTTAAGAGTCAGTCAGCCCTGTTGTCCGACGAGGTGGCTGAATACTGTCTGTAGGAATAAATAAAGAAGACGGTTTGGCACAACATAAACTGAATTCACAAACCGGCAGCACATGGCATTATACCTCAGACTGACTCAGTGTTGGATGTTCTCATCAGTCCCCAGGTCAGTGTAGCATCAAAATATGTTGAAAGCAATTATAAGCCATTTAAAACTTCAGTGTGTTTTTACTGAGACTGGTAATGGCTGAACTAGGCCTTGGCTGAGGCTGTCTCATGACTGGTGGTGGTCTTGTGCTCACTATTGGGTCTGCCCAGCGTCCTGTGTTCTCTCTTGTTAATCTCGGGGAGTCTCATGAGCTGGCAAATCCCCCCTCTTTGCAGCTCTCTAAAGGCTGGCAGGCATTGAGCTGGCACTGTGCCCTAGTGGACTAGTACCCTTTTACCCCCATCACCCACCACCACTACAGTACACCACTACTACAACCACCTGTTAAACCACACATGGCTCCTCTTGGCTCCTGATGTTGACACACGCAGCCACCGTCGGGGATGTTTACTGTTCTTGGATGTTTACATGTTGCTGCTAAGATGTGTCTGCCTGCCTGCCTGCCTGCCTGTTCCCGATCGTGCCAGTGCGGTTCCTCGAGGCAACGTGTTGTGGTGGTGACTCAGGACTGAAGGAAACAGGCTGTACCCTCCTGTTTCGTGTCACCCATGCTCCCAACACCCTACCCCACCCAACTCCACCGCCTGGGGCAGGTTGGATGGCTGGCTGGCTGGCTTATTCATTGGCTGGCTGATCCATCTCCTTGCCCAGTGTTTTTCCAGCACAGCTGAGGGGACGTGGAAAGATACCAAAAAGGGTTTCTCACATGTGCGTTTAAACAGTAGCATTTGGCACATTGGCCGTGATGACGCATTGAAGCGGCATGGTGGTGTTTTCAAGATAATTGCTCTGTGTGTGTGTGTGTGTCTCTGTGTGTGTTTTCTGGATTGATTTGAGAGAGTGAGAGGGCATTATAACCTGTGTTGATCATTTTGGATAACATCGTTCTCTCTGTCTTTGCCCTTTCCTTCTCTCTCACAGGGCACCAATGCCTCTGCCCTGGAAAAAGACATTGGTCCAGAGCAGTTCCCCATTAATGAACACTACTTTGGATTGGTCAATGTAAGTATCTCTGCGTCCTGGTAGGATGCACTTCATTTTGTCAACAAATGATATCCTTCACTGAAACATTCACTGTCATATGTTTTGTCTTATAACATCAGAAATGGCAGAAACATCAGACGTTGCATGTATATGTTTTGGTATTCTAATAATAATGAATAAAAAATGTAAAAATTCGTATTGTAGTCGTAGTGTATTTGCTTTCATTATACATCCGACCTTGAGATGGTGCGATGTCCTCCGCGTTGACTTGAGATTTTACTCATGTGCACCATCACTCTTTTTCTCCACAGTACTTTTCCATGGTCATTGGTTTGGCCAGCGTTCTCCTGCGAGTCGTATTTCAGATACGATGTCATATTGATTTTTTTCCCCTCCTGCAGCTCAATTAATGATATAGCCTTTCGTGTGCTCATTTGGGGCGAGGGATAGCATTTCATCCTTGTGGTAATGTAGCCTTCCAAACGTTACCCAAGGGCCATTCATTACCAGCCGCCTGCACACAAAATATCAGAACAAGCTGTGATAGACAAATATGCATCACCAAGGCCCAGCGTGAGGACAAATTAAAAACTTTTCCATCGTGGCCCAGAAAACTGCTCTTATCCACTCGTCTGAACCCTAGTCAACCCCAGTATGAAGCAGGAAGAAACAAATAGAAGAAAGAAACAAGTAAAAGAAGAGAAAGAAGAGAGATAGCAGGGAGCAAAAATGGTTGCCTTTTGACCATCATCTTAGCTTTGTGTTGCTACTGATAAGGCTTTTTCTCCCAAGCTTTGGATGCCCACAGTTTCTGTCTTTTCTTCTGGAAAGCACTATGGGCTGCCACTGGTATGAAAGGTGCTCGATAGATAAAAGTGCCTTGTGCTGCCTTGCCCTGTTCCTTCTTCAAAGAGCCAAGAGCACAGTCTCAAGCAGGCCATCAAGCGGGCAATCACAGGCAGTCTGGGCAGCCCTGGGATAGTAAGTTGGCTCTCTGGGAGAGAGGATAGGAAGCCAAGGCTTTGTTGTTATCACAAACGCATATCCTCCAGTGTCTCTAATATGTTTGTGGAGCGGCTAGATGTGTTGCCTTTGGAGATGAATATCCATATGATATGCGTCTTTGGTTTGGTGTATTGTTATTGGACTTGTGATGCAACAGAGGTCTGAACAGGAGGTTGTTGTGCTTTTTTCCTCTCTCCCTCTTTCTCTCTCTCCCTCCCTCTCTCTGTTCCCTCTCTCTCTCCCTCTCTCCCTCTCTTTCTCTCTCTCTCCCTCCCCCCCTCTCTCTCTCTCTCTTTCTTTCCCCCTCTCTCTGAGGATGATCTCCACTGAGTCTTTGGTATAGCGCACTTCCCGTCAAGGAAGCGCACAAAAGCATGGGTGTCCCTTTCAGAATGCAGCGGTCAGAAACGGGTCACCTGGAACCACAACAACACTGGCGTTTCCCTGGCAACACCCTGTTGGTGTTCCTCTTGGGCCCAGCTTTTGTTGTGAAACAGATTATGTGCACATGGGTGTGTTTACTTGTGTGCGTGTGTTATCCGCACATGTCTACATTTTTTAATCAGTTGGGCACAGATATCGCCTCCCCAAAGCATATTAGTCATCCCACTGTTTTGATGCCTCTTTCCAATCATCATTCTTCATTGCTCTGCGTATTTATGCTTTTCCAGTAAACAGCCTCTCTCTCTCCTCGCTGATGAGAGCGCTCACCCGAGCGGAATTGTTTTCTGGGTGCCCTGCAGGCCGAACGGACTGACTTCTCGACTGGGGTGAGGAGCCAGGAGTTTCAAAAGTCGGTCTGTTGGCAGTGGTAATTGGTGGCGTCAGACTCCACCTGTCGTTGTTAACGTACAACAGGACGAGGCTTGGGCAGCCTCAAGGTTTGGCTTCCCGCCATCACCGCGCGTCCCTTGCTGTGTTTAACAGGGGAAAGAAAGCGTGAGTGTGTGCGTGTGTGGTGTGCGTGTGTGTGTGTGTGTGTGTGTGTGTGTGTGCGCGGGGCGGGGTATGCCTGGAGTGCCGCTAATCCACAATGAAAGATGCACGTTTGTGCTCTGTCAAACACACTCTTTCTCGCTCCATCCCTCTTCCTCCCTGTTTTTCTCTTGTTTTCTTCATTTTCTCTTGGCCTGTCCCTCTTTCCAACTTTCCAACTAACACTCCTTTAAAACCCTGTTCTCTGTCCTTTTGTTTCTCTCTCTCTTTCTTTCTTCCTCTCTCTCTCTCTAATTCCTCTTCTCTGTTCTCTCTCTCCTCTCTTTCAGTTTGGGAACACGTGTTACTGTAACTCGGTTCTCCAGGCGCTGTACTTCTGTAGGCCGTTCCGGGAGAACGTGCTGGCCTACAAGGCCCAACAGAAGAAGAAGGAGAATCTGCTCACGTGTCTGGCTGACCTCTTCCACAGTATCGCCACTCAGAAGAAGAAGGTGGGCGTCATCCCGCCCAAGAAGTTCATCTCACGCCTGCGCAAGGAGAATGGTGAGAGGATCAGTGACCACACACACACATACACACACACACACACACACAGAAACATGCATTTAAATTATGTGTATGACTTCACTAGTTAAACACAAAGAATTCAAATGTTTTGAGATGCTCTGTGGCACTTTTTCACACACACATACACACACATACACACACACACACACACACAAACACACACACACACACTACAGATTTATTGGTCACATTCCTGCTTCTAGAGAGCTAAAAGAAGCTATTTAATAAAAGCACCAGATCCCGTGCCAGCTAGTATGCTTATGAACCCACTAGTTCATAGCTGTGTTGTGGGCTATACACAGGTTCAAGTGTGCTTCAGCTTACTAGTAGGAGAAGTCCTGAGAGAGAACGTGAAGGAGGCCATTGCGGGGGGGGAGTGAAAAAGAAAGTGAGTGATATGTGCAAGGAGGTTAAGAGACATAAAGAGAGAGAATGAGAAACCAAGAGTGAGGGAGAAAGACAGAGAGAGACTACGACTGGAACTGGAGAGAAGATTAGAAGAGTGTGTGTGTGTGTGTTGGGGGGGGGGGTTGCTCTCTCAGATAGCCAGCTCTGCTATTGGGGGATAAAGAGAGATTGTTCTGCTGTCTGATCCCGGGCTTCTCTCCAGATGAATTAACAATGCCATGCTCTGTCAAAGCTGGGGTATGGTCAGCTGACAGAAGCCACACACACTCACTCTTGCACTCTCACACACATACATACACACATGCAACACACACACTCCTGGATGCACACAGGTGGACATTGTCTCTTGTTGTCTATTGTGTGTGTGTGTGTCTGTGTGTGTGTGTGTGTGTGAGTGAGTGTGTGTGTGTACTTTCTGTCTGCGCCTATCTGTGTGTACTTGGCTGTGCATATCTATGTGCCGGTTTGGCTGCTAACCACAGGTATTTGTGGGTCTGCTCTGTGTGTAACTAAAGGACTGAATCTATCTGACTGTCTGTAAAATCCCCAAATATGCCCTTGGTGAAATGCATTACTGTCACACACACACACAAGCAAAGATGCACAAGATACACACATGTAAATGTTGTATATTGTGTGTGTGTGTGTGTGTGTACATATATAGTTGCATCATATATCCATCCCTTTTTCCTATCTAAAACCACACACACACACACACAGGCACATATGTATACACATATGTATACATACACTCACAAACACATCTGCATGTTTGTTGTTTGTGTGTGTGGCTTTTTGCATGCCATGCTGGTTGCAACTGAAACATTCCTAGAAATATAACACTTTTTTGTGTGTGTGTGTTTGCGTGTGTGCGCATGTGTGCAAGTGTGCGACTTGCAAAGTTCTGCTCTCTATCGGGGGTTACTGGGCAGCCTTGCTGTGTGGCGTGGGCAATGTATTTTTGTACCAACGATCCAAAGCTGTATTTCACCTTTAAAAATCTTTAAATCCTCTCTTCTGTGAGAAATGTGATTGGTGGGTTCAAATCAAGGATTCAAATGTGTGTGTGTGTTTTGCAGACCTGTTTGATAACTACATGCAGCAGGACGCACACGAGTTCCTGAACTACCTGCTGAACACGGTGGCCGACATCCTGCAGGAGGAGAAGAAACAGGAGAAACAGAACGGGCGCCTGAAGAACAACGGCACCGCCGCCATCGCCACGGGCGACAACGGGCCCAACGCCACGGGCGACGGCGGCGGCGGCGACAACAAGGCTGAGCCCACGTGGGTGCACGACATCTTCCAGGGCACACTGACCAACGAGACGCGCTGCCTCAACTGCGAGACGGTAAGTGGCAGTATGTGAAAGGAAGTGTGGGTGTGGGTGTGTGTGTGTGTGTGTGTGTGCGTATCTGTTTGTGTGTGTGTGTGTGAGATGGGGTATGTGTCTGCACCAGTGTGTTTGCTTGTTTTTTTGTGTTTGCGTTTGTTAGCCTGTTTTTGTTTGTGTGCTTGCATGTTTGTATATTTGTGTGTGTGTGTGTGTGTGTGTGTGTGTGTGTGTGTGTGTGTGTGTGTCTGTCTATCTGTGTGTGTGTTTGTGTGTGTGTCTGTCTGTCTGTCTGTCTGTGTCTATCTGTCTGTGTGTGTGTGTGTGTGTGTGTGTGGTCTTCACTTGCAGGAAGCCTTGTCTGCATCAAGCTGGCTGAAGACCTTTTTTCCCTGTTCACCTTTTCTGCAGCTACTCAATCTCTCTTTCTTCTCTTGTGTTTTTTTCTTTCTCATTGATTTCTTCTCTTCTTTCATTATTCCATCTCTTCCTTTGTATTCATGTGTTCTCCCTCTTTTTTCTGCTCCTGTCTGTCTGACTCTTGTGCTGTTGAGGCTGGTGCCAGCAGTGCCATTTGCCATCCAGTAATACCTGAATTAAATACCTGAGGGGACAGGATTACTTTGCTCTAAAAACAACACCTGTGTGTGTGTGTGTGTGTGTGTGTCTGTGTGTGTCTGTGTCTGTGTCTGTGTGTGTGTTCGTTTACGGGAAGCCTTGCCTGCGTCACACTTGCTGATGCTTTTGTCCTGTCTCCGGACGATCTCAGATGACCCCCACCTACACACACTGATTCACACACACCTCCAAACACACATACAAGCACTCAACCCTCTCTTGAGAGCTTCACCCCTATCAGCACATCAAAGGCACTAGTCTTGAGTCTGTCTGTGTGTGTGTATGCGTGCGCGTGTTCGTGCGTGTGTGTGTGAGGAGGGAGGCAGGGGTCTCTTGAAGTATTCATAAATTCAGTCTGAAAAGACACAGCAACAGGTGCAACCATGAGTGGGGCCTGACCCATCTTCCCAGGTCACCCACACAAGTACAGCAAATGCAAATGAACTTATCTTCACACGCATAAACTAACTAACATAAATTAACTAACCCTTCTTCTTGATATTGTTCTGTAGGTCAGCAGTAAGGACGAGGACTTCCTTGATCTGTCTGTGGACGTGGAGCAGAACACATCAATAACACACTGCCTCAGGTACAAAAAGACACACACACACACACACACACACACACACACACCACACACACACACACACACACACAAACAAACAGTACAAGCACTTTGCATATGCTATACAAATATTTGCCACAAAATTTCAGCTGCTCATTGGTTTCAAGCGTATGCACATATACACACACACAGTGTTACAGAGTGTTTCTTATGTGTATTTTATCACATATACACACACACTGTGTTACAGAGTAGAGGTCTGCAAAATCTCGTGGAAATGGGCGTTTTGAGCTTGACTGCGGGCGGGAACGGGTGGCTGAAAAAAACAGTGCGGGTTTGTGCGGGATAGCAATGCAGGCTAACTTAGCTACTACAGGATCTCAGTCAACCAACAAAGTAGAGAAGAACATTAAACAAGGTGTATACACCACTAAAACCAAACAAGGCAAATTCGACATTTTTTTTTTTTTTTTTTTATAAAACGAAGTTATATTTAAATACGTGTTGCTTTGTCTATCTGTGTTCTCAATAAAACGATAGTTTATTCAAGCAGCCCTGTTAAATTTAAGTAAATTGGAGAAGAATAGAATATAAACCTGCCTTTATTTAATTTTAAAAACAAATGCAAACAATGAAATAGAAGCGCTATTCACAGTGCGTCAAAAGACATGCAGGTAGACAAATAACCCAAAGCTCAATTAATAGCATAAACGGCGTGTTTCTCTTGCGGGATGAGAGAAGATACAAAATGAATGCATCTCTATTACTGTGCAGGTATAAATTCATATAAATTTTGAGTTTCATGGGTTGTGGGCAGAAGTGGCCATACACATTGCGGGATTGGGCGGACACGTTGTGCACACGTGCGGACGCTAATGGTCAGAAATTCAGCGGGAGCGGGCAGGAGCGGGATGAAAAAAACAGTCCCGTGCAGTTCTCTATTACAGAGTGTTTCTGATGTGTGTTTTATTACATACACACACACAGTGTTGCAGAGTGTTTCTGATGTGTATTATACTACATACACACACACAGTGTTTCTGATGTGTATTTTCTTACATACACACACACAGTGTTTCTGATGTGTGTTTTCTTACATACACGCACAGTGTTACACAGTGTTTCTGATGTGTATTTTATTACACACACACACACAGTGTTTCTGATGTGTATTATACTTCATACACACACACAGTGTTGCAGAGTGTTTCTGATGTGTATTATGCTACATACACACACACAGTGTTGCAGAGTGTTTCTGATGTGTATTATGCTACATACACACACACAGTGTTGCAGAGTGTTTCTGATGTGTATTATACTACATACACACACACAGTGTTTCTGATGTGTGTTTGATTACATACACACACACAGTGTTTCTGATGTGTATTATACTGCATACACACACACAGTGTTTCTGATGTGTATTATACTTCATACACACACACAGTGTTTCTGATGTGTATTATACTGCATACACACACACAGTGTTTCTGATGTGTATTATACTGCATGCACACACACAGTGTTTCTGATGTGTATTATACTTCATACACACACACAGTGTTTCTGATGTGTATTATACTGCATACACACACACAGTGTTTCTGATGTGTATTATACTGCATACACACACACAGTGTTTCTGATGTGTGTTATATGTTTTCTTTATCCAGGGACTTCAGTAATACAGAGACTCTGTGCAGTGAGTATAAATACTACTGTGAAACATGCTGCAGCAAACAGGAGGCCCAGAAAAGGTCAGTTTATGTGTGTGTGTTTTGTGTGTGTGTGTGTGTGTGTGTGTGCCTGCACCTGCCTGTAGGTACATGTGTATTTGTTTGTAGGAGACAGCGACTGAGAAAGCTTCAAGAAAAGGACTGTATGCATGGCCTTAGTTTTGCATGAATCTTTTTGTCTGTTGTTCATCTGACATGCAAAATATCTGTTGATTAAAACAATGGAAAATTATAGCCTAGCCTGCTGAAAGTACTCTGAGGACATAGACACATTAGCATCACTATTACACTCTCATGTTTGGATAATGAATATATCTGTTAATCTAGACTTTTTCACAGTATTTATAAGAAAGAGCATACTCAGATGAAGATGTAAAATATGTTTGTGTATGTGCTTATCAGTCTCTTGATGGATGAATGTGTGTGTGTGTTTTTTTGTGCATGTGTTTGTGTGAGTGCGCGTGCTTGTGTGTGTGTGTCTGTGTGTGTATTTGTGTATGCATGTGTGTATGTGTTTGTGTGTGCGCGCGCGTGTGTGTTTCTGCGTGTTTTTGTGCGCGTGTGTGTGTGTCTGCACATGTGTGTTTTTGTGTGTGTGTGTGTGTGTGTGTGTGTGTGTGTGTGTGTGTGTGTGTGTGTGTGTCTGTGTGTCTGTGCATTTGTAGGATGAGGGTCAAGAAGCTGCCTATGATCCTGGCCCTGCACTTGAAGCGCTTTAAGTACATGGAGCAGCTGCACCGCTACACCAAGCTGTCCTACCGCGTGGTCTTCCCTTTAGAGCTGCGGCTCTTCAACACCTCCGGCGACGCCGTCAACCTCGACCGCATGTACGACCTGGTCGCCGTGGTGGTCCACTGTGGCAGGTAGGCACACACTCACTCACACACACACACACATACATACAGGCACACATTCTTTCGCACACCAGCTGTCTCTGTGTCATATATACACACACACACAGTATTATACACACACTGTGTGTCATACACACACTGCTGTTGTGGTCTAGCAGGTACAGACAGGCCTCTGTCACACACACACAATAAATGTGCTCCATGTGTTCACCGGATACAGTCATATAAAGAAAACATACATACATATACATGTGGAAACATACATACATCCACATATGCAGTAAAAATGCACTTCGGCTGTCTTACACTCATGTGTATGGGCACACACACACACACACACACGCGCGCCACACACACACACACACACACCACACACACACCACACACACACACACGCACCGCGCACACACACACACACACACACACACGCACTATTAGAGAAATATTATGATCATTGGCGCCAATAGATGTGATTTATGGCTCCTGTGGTTTACACTCCAGCACGCTAGTCTTCACATGGACATGCACTAATACCACAGTCATGAGGTGATGGTACATACACACACACACACACACACACATAGTCACACAGTTTTCTTAGTGGTGTTGCCTGCTTGCATGATGGGCTTTGCTATTGTAAGCACACAGCAATCTTTTATGAACAGCAACATCTCTTTGTGTGTGTGTGTGCGTGTGTGTGTGTGCGCGCGCGTGACTGTCAGTGGGCCGAACAGAGGACATTACATCACTATAGTGAAGAGTCACGGCTTCTGGCTGCTGTTTGATGACGACATAGTGGAGGTACGTACCACACACAAAGAGTTTGCGTATGTGTGCGTGTGTGTGTGTGCGTGCATGCGTGTGTGTGTGTGTGCCTGGTTGTATATGAATATTCTCCTTTTCACTCAGCTCATACTTAACCTATTCAATGTCATATTTCTCTCTCTCTCTCTCTCTCTCTGTCTCTCTCTCTCTTTCTCTCTCTTTCTCTCTCTTTGCTTTGTTTTGCTCGCATTCCCACTGTCTCCCTCTTTCTCTCTGTTTCACTCCATCTCTCACTACTCTTTTGTGTCTTTCTCCATCTCTTTAATCTCTTGCTTTGTTTCCTTGTGTCTTGTAGAAAATTGATGCTCAGGCCATTGAGGAATTCTACGGCTTGACTTCTGACATTTCCAAGAATTCCGAGTCTGGATATATTCTCTTCTATCAGTCTAGAGAATAATGACTGCAAGAGTACGAAAGGGTGTGGGATGAGTGAGTGAGTGTGTGTGTGTGTGTGTGTGTGGTGTGTGTGTGTGTGTGTGTGTGTGTGTGTGTGTGTGAGTGTGTGAGAGAGACAGAGAGCACACAAAGAGGGAAGGAGGGGAAGGGGGACAACAGGTTGACTCAGATATTGACTATAACCCCCTTAATCCTGACACTACAACCACTGTTCCTCCTTCCCTCTACACACAAACACACACACACTCACACTCATAGACACACAAACATACACAACACATACAAACGCAAACACACACTCCTTCCTCTCCTCAGTGCCTCTTCCCCCCAAGTTGTGTGCCAGTAACCCAGCCATTTCCTCCCTCGGTCTGCCTACACTACAATTCCCACAATCCTTTGTCTCCACTCCCCTGAAATGTTAGAAGTATTTTTTTATTTGTTTCTTTGTCTTTGTTCATACATACTTTTAGTTTAGTTTAGTTTTTTTT